>QLIY01000586.1:0-53850 GCA_003260075.1 Phallusia mammillata
CTGTCCACCAATTGGTCGCTAACAGCGCATTGAAAGTCATTTCAGGGCGTACCTAGTTTTTGTGAATAACAGAAGCTACTGGCATACCACCTGAAAAACCTTCATGTATCACTAGTGGTAGGCGTACCACAGGTTAGGAACCACTGCTTTACACTCATACTTAAAAATGAGCCATTACTTGTACTATTAGCAAATCGGATGCAGCACCTGATACGAGCGCTAGCGCTAAAATTTAACTTTGCTATAATGATTTTGTATGTCATGTACAGTCATATCAATAAAATGAGCCATTGCTAAATGTTCTAGCAGCAAAGTGACTGTAATAAATTCACGATTGAAAATTCATAATTAACAAGGTAGAACTTATAATCAATCGAAAAAATATTCAATGTGCACTGGCCCCAAAATTCAACTTATTTAATTTTGCATGTCATATTATCTACACTCATATCTTTGAAATGAGCCATCGCTAAAGGTCTAGCAACAAGTGACCAAAGGTGTAAAAATTGGCGTAAATGCGATTGTTGGCTGGTTTTACATAGGTTTACAAATCGTGCAAGCCAGAAAACATTACTAATAAAAACAACATCATGATCCAGTCGCCATAAGACGGCGCTGCCAACCGCTTTAATTTGAAAATCAAACTCGCCTGAATATCATTATAAAACGAGTTAACTAAATGATTTTGCCTTTTAAGTTTAAATTATCTGCGACAACGCAAATTAACGCAATCACAAACTGTCAAGCAACAAATGATGGCGCAAGGTTTTATTTTCACTGTCATTCAACTAATTTTTTTTTGCGAATAACTTTTTTCAGATGTTAATTTTGTTTTGTAGTTTGCAATCGGCAAAAGGTCGTCGCGCANATTTGGACAAACAAAGTGGGATGCACATCTACATAACTTTATCTACCATCTGTATAAGTTTCAGCCACATCCATCAAACATTAGATAGAAAAACGAGTCGGACAAACTTTGGGAAGAAAAATATCCATTTTAGGGGGCTAAATGGGGTAAATACTGGGGTTATCAACAAAAACAAAGTGGGATGCACATCTACATAACTATATCTACCATCTGTGTAAATTTCACCCAAATCCATCAAACATTTGATGGTAAAACGAGTCGGACAAACTTTGGGAAGAAAATAACCCATTTTTGGGGGCTAGCGGGGTAAATAGTGGGGCTATTAACAAAAACGAAGTGGTATGCACATCTACATAACTATATCTACCATCTGTCTGAATTTCATCCAAATCCATGAGACATTTGATGGAAAAACGAGTTGGACAAACTTTGGGAAAAAGAAAAAAGAAAGAAAAAAAAGAAAAAACAAACAATTTGAGTAAAATCAATATGTATCCCCTTCAGGAAAGGGGGCCCATAACATCCACAATCATCAAGTGTAATTTGGCAAAATTAAATTGAATTTTTCCTAGAGACAATTGATTTTAATGAAACATCTACCATCTGCAAGAGTTTAAATTACACTTTTTATGCCATAATTGCATAATATAACCTATAGAATCATTATTTTCAGTAAAGGTCTATAATACGGAATGCCAAATATCGTAACCAACCCAAGTCTGTGGAGAATTGCGATGTTTTTTATCTCCTGCCATCGTTCCCGCATCTGGTTGCAAATCTTTTTCACTTGTTTTTCTGCCATTTCTTGGTAGCACTCGTAATCAAGTTGTACGACATGTCGACCATTCATCAAATCACGAGTTGTTCCTGTGAAACACATATCTCAATAAATTGATACTGAAACATTTAAAAAATCACCCAAACCCAAAGTCATAACTGGAAGTTGTTAAAACAAAAATGGAGACGTTATTGGTGTGGCAACATAAGCAACTTATAATATAGCACAGCATTATACAGATACAAATAAATACATGTTAACATGTATTTGTATACAGCTATTAACATGCATTTGTATACAGCTATCAACTAAAGTTGTACACAGCAGTTAACATGTATTTGTATACAGCTGTTAACATATATTAGAAAACTAGAATGGTGGCTTTCTGATATACTTCCATTTTATATATTCGGGGGGGGGGAGTAACCAACCCAAGTCTGTGGTGAATTGCGATGTTTTTTATCTCCTGCCATCGTTCCCGCATCTGGTTGCAAATCTTTTTCACTTGTTTTTCTGCCATTNGTAAATAGTGGGGCTATTAACAAAAACGAAGTGGTATGCACATCTACATTACCATAGGCGTAGAGTTTCAAAAAATACTGGGGGTGCGCCGTTTGATCTTCCAAAAACGATGCCTATACCACGTACAGTATCTGTACCCGTATAAGACCAAATTACGGTCCACCTTTTACGTGCTTTAGCATGTAGTTTCTATCACATTAATTGGCAAATAGTCACTTGGCGCAATTTCTGTGGGTTCGATTGGTTTGCTCTGCGTCTAATAACGTCTGATGTAACAATAGGACGATTTGCCGAATCAGCAATTTTAACAACGATTAAGTTTAAAGTAACGTGTTACGGCGGGGAATAAAAGTAAAGCAATTCACGTTTTAAATATAGGCGACTATGTATTGTTAACGCCTAAACTTAGGTCACCTTGGAACAAGTTTAGGCCGTTGCAGAGCTTTGCAAACGGACATTAAACTCGGCTTAGGAAACAATAAATTAACTATTTTTATATTTATTTTTTATTGCAGAGAGTTATTGCGACAAATATATAATACTAAAACGTTAGTCTGTAAGTCATGTTTATGTTGCATTAAAAAAAGCTCATTTATTGCGAAACAATTACAATTGTTACGTTTCAACCGACGTCTGTTCGATCAATGGCGTGAATGCAAGCGCATTTGTTTAGCTGGAAACACGTTTTAATTAACCGACGTAACTTGAACAAAGATGCGATTTTGACGTCATACAAAGGTTAAGGCCGTGCACCTAAAGAAGATTTGTTAACAGGTCAAACATCAACAACACACTGTTAAATGCTAGTCACAANGTGCGCGGCACCCCCGCACCCCCGTACTCTACGCCAGTGTACATTACTAACCACTAACCCTAACCACTAATCTCCAACAATGCATGTGCTACTGCAAATTTTGACACACATTTTTACAAGTAACAAGCATCAAGCATGGCAATTTTGTACTCAAACGGAAATTACATATTCTCAGATTAGGATAATTTGGTTCATCCCACAACTAACACAAATTACAGCACAGAAAGTTTTTGTTCAAGGTAAAAATTAAACCTTTTTAGGCGGGTTCGGTAAACTTTTTTGTAAATTTGCAGAGAACGTTTCTTTTTCATATGAAACATCATAGATCAGCTATTTGTTGTATCTCTAAAATACAAGCAATGTTGTCTGCAAAATATCACAAATTTAGTAAAGCTTCCGCATTGTGAAGTGATTTTGGTTTGTCAAAATTAAGTTTAATCGCATCAACAACACAAGATCCAGTTGAAAACATCCATGGGGATTGAAATGGGGATTTTAGGTTCGGCCTGATTCGGCCGAATATTCAGTTTTGGTCTGAACCTCTTTAGGCGGGTTGGGTGCATCACTAGACCAATACATGTGCTATTGCAAATTTGACACAATTGGGTTGTGTACTGCCATTTGGAGACTAACAACAAAAGCAGCAGCTAGGAATGTTCAAAGTAGAATATTGAAACCTTTGGATTCAAATCCAGTTAGATTAGAATCCATTTTTGCCGTTTATATTGGGTAATTGGAACCGATATAAATGTGTGCTCTCGCCGTTGGTAAAAAGTAAACACATATGATTGTTTTTGTAAACAAAAACGAATGGGTCCCCACACGCGTGTTTGTGCAGATTTACGGTTAACAAATGTTGCGGTGACTTTTAGCTTTTTGAGGACAAATTTTTAGAAAGCATTAACCCAACAATAAAAAAATTTTGTTCCTATTCTTTTTGCACTATTATTGTCATATAATTACATAAACATTAAAAAAGAACGAAAAAAATAATTTCAATTGATTCTCTTGCTTTGACCAGATATTGACGTCCAACGTCAGGTTTTAAACACACTCTTTTTCTAGAAAGCTGTAACAGTTGTGTTACAGACACTATAATTTTTTTGCTACAAGTGTATACATAACAAATTGTTGTTCCTTTAACTTTGTTTAGCAAAAGTACCATTGACCTGTAGTAACCTCTTAGGGTGCACACGCCAAACGACGGGGGGGGGGGTAAACACATATGATTGTTTTTGTAAACAAAAACGAATGGGTCCCCACACGCGTGTTTGTGCAGATTTACGGTTAACAAATGTTGCGGTGACTTTTAGCTTTTTGAGGACAAATTTTTAGAAAGCATTAACCCAACAATAAAAAAATTTTGTTCCTATTCTTTTTGCACTATTATTGTCATATAATTACATAAACATTAAAAAAGAACGAAAAAAATAATTTCAATTGATTCTCTTGCTTTGACCAGATATTGACGTCCAACGTCAGGTTTTAAACACACTCTTTTTCTAGAAAGCTGTAACAGTTGTGTTACAGACACTATAATTTTTTTGCTACAAGTGTATACATAACAAATTGTTGTTCCTTTAACTTTGTTTAGCAAAAGTACCATTGACCTGTAGTAACCTCTTAGGGTGCACACGCCAAACGACTGTTTGACCTTTTGACACCGTTTTCAATAGCACGCCGTCCTTAGTGTTCAAAAACACCGTTTAACCTAATTTATACATGCCTTGAGTATTGATTCCTAAATTGATTGCAAAAAAAACGCTACGTTATGACGAGTTAGTGATACCTACTAGTTGACTTTAAGTAACCCGTGGTCATGCGGCGGCCAACCTGACAACGAGCATTTGAAAAAACATTTATCTTGCAAAAATGTCAAGTTTATTTTTTCATCTTTATTTTGATTAACAAAGTTTTGCTTGACACATACAAAACTGAAGCACGCTTATTAGGTTCAAATCACGTCATAGGTGTGCAACCGTTGCCAAAACTGAAATTGTGAGTAATTACTTAATAAAACGAAATAGCATTGCTGTGCAAAACAGTTGATTTCTAATCACCGAAACGACGTCTCGTAAAACGTCTGTCCAACGTCAAGCTGAACGCTCCTGCAATCGTAAACCAGTGAGTTACTCTCTTGGGACCTCTGCCTACAGTGTCTTTCTTGACCAAACGAGCGTTAGACACATTTACGTTTCGGGGGCCTGTGGGTGAACCGCTGGGTAATTCGGGGTCAAACTTCTGGAGGATCAAGTTTGGATTAATAACTAACATTTGTCCAAATTTGAATAAATTTAAAGCACTCATTCTTTACCAAACGAGTGTTACAAACCAGAGTTAGACAGAAAAAAGAAAAAAGGGGACCCATAATTAATATATATAACTATTTTTTAAACTTATGCTAATTTTTCTGGCTTTGTGTATTTGGGGGCATTTAGTTTCAATGCAGTTGTGCAAAGTTGTTTTTCATGGTTTTGGTTGGTTTTTTTTACATTATAAATGAAGAATATGTTTTGTAATGTATTAAGCTAGTCTACTTAAGTTGTTGTCATGATTAATGAGTGCACAGTCAAAAATAATATAAGAATTGGATTCCATATTCTAGATTCGAAACAATTATTCTAGGATACCTAGCTATTCTACTTTAAACATCCCTAGCAGCAGCTAATTTCAGCAGAGAGTCTTACCTTTTGTATGATGCAAGTTGGTAGAAAAATTGCTTCACAAGCCTGTCAGCACCATCTTGGCACAATGGTGCATTACCAATAGGGTATTTCCCAACATAGAAGCAAAATAATCCAATCTTTCCTTTATCAGGTTTGCATATAAGACTCATGATGGATGTCACTTGCAATCTAGATGATTACATGTTGGATCATGTGACCAAACAAACCTGTTAAACACAGAAAAGTTTAACATCTCATAAAAATACACAAAAACACAATTAAATCTAAAATACCAGCAAAACCTCAACAACAACAACAACTGAAACAGCTGCCCTGAAGCATCCAATTCACTATTCAGTTATGACAAGTAGCAAGAATCTCAACCAGGGGTAATTTTGTACTCACAAAAGTAGAATTTTTAATTCTCAAATTGGTGGGATTTGGTTTATCATAATCATGGTTCTTTAGCAAATACTTTAAGAATATATGCATCCTGAAAATGATGCTCAATGTCCCCCCCCCCCCCCCCCCCCCCCCCCCCCCCCGAAAAGTTTAACACCTTATAAGAATACACAAAAACAATAATAATAAACTCAAATTACTACAAGCAAAATCTCAACAACTTATACAGCTGCCCTGAAGCATCCAGTTCACTATTCTTTTTTAACAAGTAGCAAGAATCTCAACCAGGGGTAATTTTGTACTCACAAAAGTAGAATTTTTCATTCTCAAATTGGTGGGATTTGGTTTATCATAATCATGGTTCTTTAGCAAATACTTTAAGAATATATGCATCCTGAAAATGATGCTCAATGTACAGGGATTCTCTTTCAACTTGGACATAGCTCATTTTAGAAAAATAACAGGCACACATTACAAATCACCTAAATGAAAGCAGCCAACAATTGCAATTACACCAAAACCACAAAAGATATAATACTGAAATTAAATATTCATCTAAAATATGACATATTAACCTAAAAATATATCAGAGTGAAACTGGCCAACAATCGCTATTGCTTTAAACTAAAAGATACTGAAAGTTTGACTCAACATTCTATGCTTCTAAAGGTTTTCAGTGCATAAACTTTTGCAAAAATATTTTTCATTTATTGTTTTGCGTATTTTGAAATTAATATGCATCGATATGAATGTCATAACGCCAGGCGTACTCCAGAAAAAGGCTTGCAGAGTTTTCTCCTAAACACAAGCTTTAAAATAAGGCCAAACACAATGTTCGAGCAAATCGGAGTCATGCCAAAATATTAACAACATTATGCCATATTCACCCAAACAATATTCGATGTGCGCTGGCCTGAAAATGAACGCAGCTCTTTTTAAAATTTACAAGTTTTATTCTCTTCACCCATACCTCTAAAATGAGTCACTTGAGCTTCTAGCAACAACTAAGCTGTACCAAACTCGCGATTGATAATTCATAAATAATGTCCGAAATCAATCCAAAAAGTATTCGATGTGCGCTGGCATTAAATTTAACGTACCACTTGGAAGCTCTGTACTGCCACGCGTACCACTTCTTGCAGCAGAACAACTTAAGGCCCATTTACACCGGACATAGCGTAGCGAAGCGAAGTTGAGCGAACCTTTCGCTACAATGGATTTCAATGGGACTGTTTACACTGAGCGCAGCCTTCGCCGAGGTTCGTGAGCGTAGCGAAAAAGTTGGGCGAAGTTGGGCGAAGGTTCCTGTACAGTCGTAAATTTTTGCCAGAAACTTTGCCGAAAACTGTACAGTAGGCTAGGTGAAGGTTTAAAAGTAACAATTTTTACTTTGTCAGTAAAAATAAACAGTTGGCTGTCTAAAAAAATGTAAAACTAGTAGATTATTTTTTTTAAATCAATAAAAATACTGCTTGAATTTGAAGTAAGTGTAATAAAACAAATAGCAGTCAATTTAAAAAATATGTACATGTGAATTATAGTAATATTATGAAGGGATAGTCACTATAGCAAACTAAGATGTGTATGTGAGCGGACCTGCAGTTACAAGAAAAGTTTTGTGTGATATATAGTCATGAAAACTTATGTTTTGTGTAGCAGGTAAAATGAAGACATCTATATGTTATACAAGCCAGGTGTTATGTCAATACAAAACTTTTTTAAATAGGTGAAACTGGTTTTAATGTGTGCAAATTAAGCTTCAGATTTCTGGTTCCTGGATGACCATGGATTCCTATGTCTGGCTTGATTGGATTTACCATATATAGGTTTGTATTGTGTAGTGATATTTTTGATATGTATCATTAATCAATATAACTTTTGTAATGTTTTAAGATTTTGGCATTTGCATACTTTTTGCCTCATCATCCACATGCTATTCTCTCAAATGTCGGTGTAATTTTGTGGCCTAGTTTTGTATGTTATGTGCAGTAGGAAAAATTATTAGATAAAAGTAGTTTTAATATGTGAATACTATCCAACTATAATTTTTCACACCTAATTACTCTGCTAAACTAAACTATAATGTGTTGTAATTTAGATGTAACACTTAAATAAACTTCTAAACCAGAGTGTTGTTATTTAGATTTAAAAGATCTTGATGAATGGTCATTTCATGAACAAGGAAGGTGAAACTAAGTCTCCTTCAAGGCAGATGTTGTGAAGTGGCTTTAAATTAAACATCAGAACACTACTGTGCCAATAAGCAATAAATTATGCAGTATTTCAAATGGTTTGATGTTAGTTTTATTTTCAATAAACTGTTTGTGGCTATGGCTTATGTTTCCATGTTGTACATGAAAAGTGACCATCATTTTTACATAAAAAGGACAGGTATTTTAATCAAGAATAGGACAGAAATTTTTCTTAGAAAACAGTAGTTGGGTCCGGTAACATATGTTTAATGACATCCTGTCAAGATATGGCAAAGAAAAATCCGGAAACTTTTTCTTTTTGCATCTTGGTGATTCAAACATTTTATTACTGTACAGTAAACAGATACATATGTACACGTAATATGACGTCACAATGTCAATTAATTCAAACTGTAGTGAAATATATATGATTTAAGTTATTTATTGACAAATAAACATTAAATGGTTTGTATTCCTTTGCCAAAATGTTTCTGTGTGTAAGAGTTTCCCCGAAGAAGTTGCACGTTCGCCCAACTTCGCTTCGCTACGCTACGTCCAGTGTAAACACCCCGTTCGCTCAACTTCGCCCAACTTCGCTTCGCTATGCTGCGTCCAGTGTAAACGGGCCTTAATTTGATCGAATCAGTTTTTGTTTACTGTCCACTAATTGGTGGCTAACAGTGCATCGAAAGTCATTTCAGGGTGCACCTGTTTTTTGTGCCCCCCCCCCTGTAACAAATTCACGATTGAAAATTCATAATTAACAAGGTACAACTTATAATCAATCGAAAAAATATTCAAAGTGCACTGACCCCCCCCCCGTTGGGAACCACTGCTCTACACCCATACCTTTAAAATGAGCCATTACTCGTACTATTAGCAAATCGGACGCAGCACCTGATACATGCGATAGCGCTAGTGTGGTCCAACTTTATTTTGTTGCGGACCATTCAAAATCGTTAATTTACTACGCGGGCCAAGGTTTACATTTTTGCAGGAAAAACTTTTTTCTGGGTCAAACTCTAGGCCAGGGGTTCCCAAACTTTTTTGGTCTGTGGCCCAAATGTCTATTTAATAGCGATTCGTGGCTCACCACGTACTGTAAATTTTGGCACAGACAAAAAAATAACTCAAAAACAGGCGAAATACCCCCCCCCCCCCCCCCCCCCCCCCCCCCCCCCCCCCCCCCCCCCCCCCCCCCCCCCGATACATGCTCCTCAAATTTGGCTACAAGATTCAGAATTCTTTGCAAATGTTATGTTTTTTCAAAACAAAGCGCATAATATCTACAGTATTACAAAAGAGTAGAATCTGTTCAAATAGTTCTGTGGCCCGTTGAAAATGTCTTGGTGGCCTAGTACTGGGCCATGGCCCACAGTTTGGGAACCACTGCTCTAGGGTAACTATACACCTTTTTTATCTATAGATAAGTTTATTTTATAGTTATTTACTAAGTAGAAACTGTCAAAAACATTCCGTTTCCACTCTAGCGCGAAAAATACCCCCGAACGGTTTATAGAAGCAGAACCCTTTATTACACATTGCCTTGTCATGCGTCACAATAGGAGATTTGCAGTATTTAGTGTGTTAATCCTCACATTTAAAAAACATTGAATTATTGAAAACCAAACTTACAGTTGTCATTAAAATGTTGGGACTTTCGCGGGCCAACAAAATTATCTCGCGTGCCACAATTGGCCCGGGGGCCTGCAGTTGGACCACGCTGTCATATACAGTCATATCAATAAAATGAGCCATTGCTAAATGTTCTAGCAGCAAAGTGACTGTAACAAATTCACGATTGAAAATTCATAATTAACAAGGTACAACTTATAATCAATCGAAAAAATATTCAAAGTGCACTGACCCTAAAATTCAACTTATTTAATTTTGCATGTCATATTATCTACACTCATATCTTTGAAATGAGCCATCGCTAAAGGTCTAGCAACAAGTGACCAAAGATGTAAAAATTGGCGTAATTGCGATTATTAGTTCGTTTTACATAGGTTTCCAAATCGTGCAAGTCAGAAAACATTATTACTAATTACTATTATTACTAAACAAATAATTTATTACTAAAAACAACATCATCCAGTCGTCATAAGACAGCGCTGCCAATTTAATTTGAAACTCAAACTCGCCTGAATGTCATTACAAAACGAGTGAACTAATGATTTTGCCTTTTAAGTTTAAATTATCTGCCACAACGCAAATTAAAGCAATCACAAATTGTCAAGCAACAAGTGATGGCGCAAGGTTTTATTTTCACAGACATTCAATTAATTTTTTTTTCGCGAATAAATTTTCGGATATTAACTTTGTTTTGTAATTCGCAATAGGCAAAAGGTCATCGTGCAATGAATTCAAAGTAAAAAATATATTTGTATCCATTGATTGACCCAATTTGAAATTGGACATAGCCTTTAGCAGCTATGATTCGACAATGGAAACTTCTGGAAAAATATTACGTCATAAGTAAACACTGAAATCACAGTTGCAAAACTCTACATTTATTACGTCATATTTATTAGATTCAGAAAACTTTACAAACAACGATTTTTAACATCTGCGGTCAATCAAAGTCGAAAATATTATTTTAACTCTAAATGTGCAATTACCGCCTAAATTGTCGCATTCGAAAACAAGAGCGTTTGTTTAATCGCAAAACTTTCATGTCATGGTCGTTGGAGCGTGACTAAATTTCACAAAACGCTCGTAAACAAACAACTTTGACAAATCACAACGTTAAAAAATAAATTATGTTGTTAGCAAACAACATGTGATTTTATGGATTCCCTTTATATTATGTTAAAATCAATCTTAATCTGCCTTCTCAAGTATAAACACAGGAGCAGCAGTTATGACGGACGCCGCCCCAGAATTTTTTCACCAAATCTCACCATTTCACCAACTGCATGATAGAAGTAGCTTAGCGTTGGCATTTAAAGTACTTTGCTATGTTATAATCCAAGCGACCACGCGCTTATCCCAACATAAATTTGCACTTTCCCTAAAACCTGTACGGAGAGTTTTAGTTTTGCACAAAACAATCACATTTACATAACGGCCCAGAGGTTTTCAACTTTGCCTTTTGCCAGAAAGATTAAAATTACCAACAAAAGCAAACCAATCCAATACATTTTTGGTGGGAACTTACCTCTTGCGATTAAATACTCTTGCAGAACCTGTTAAAATATTAACATCTTCCATCAGTAAGTTTTATTGGTTGCAATATTAAACCTTTAAATTAGTGAGGGGGTTTAATGAATCTGTTTGTTAAAGAACAAGAAACAAATAAATCACAAAAGTAAACAAGTTTCAAATTTACAATGCAAAAACAAGCCAAAAATAAAATAGAACCTTATTAGCCACAACCCTGTTCACGTTAGAAACTATTTGACCATGTATAACTTAATCAAAATATTAAAAGCACCATTAGGCAAAAAATTGCAATCAGAAATGCAAAATTCACTATTTGACAAAAACAAAATTACAATGAACTTCATGTACATGTTGCTTGGAGGTGATAACAGAGTCAAGTTTGTTTAGAAATCTTCCAGGTGCACTCTTTGTTTTCCATCCATTCTGTTGTGCCATCGTTATACACCTCCTTCTTCCAAATTGGAACGGTGGCTTTCAATGTGTCGATACAAAACTGTGTTGCTGCGAGTGCGTCAACGCGATGTGGTGAGGAAATCGCGATCACAATACTCGCCTCTTTAACTGGGACAGTCCTAAACATCAAATCTCAAACTAAATCTTTCTTCTAAAATACAACAAACCCCTAAACCAGGGGTCTCAAACACGCAGCCCGCAGGCTCAAACACGCGGACCGCTTCTTTAACCGGGGTGGTCCTAAACATCATTTTAACTAAATGTTTCTTCTAAAATGAAACAAACTTCACAAATCTTTTAAAACCAAGAATTTTAACTATGAAACATTTCTCCCAAACCTAAGCTTCAGCAAGTTGTTGAGGAAATGATATGCAAGTTGTTATAAATGGTAACCACAATCAACAAGTGTAACTTGGCAAAATTAAATTTTTCCAAGAGACAATTGATTTTAATGAAACATCTACCATCAGCAAGAGTTTCAATAACACTTTTTATGCCATAATTGCATAACATAACCCATAGAATCACTATTTTTCAGTAAATGAGGTCTATAATACGGAATGCCAAATATCGTAACCAACTCAAGTCTGTGGTGAATTGCAATGCTGTTTATCTCCTGCCATCGTTCCCGCGTCTGGTTGCAAATTTATTTCACTTCTTTTTCTGCCATTGCTTGGTAGCACTCGTATTCAAGTTGTACGACATGTCGGCCATTCCTCAAATCACGAGTTGTTCCTGTGAAACACATATCTCAATAAATTGATGCTGAAACATTTGCAAACATCACCCAACACCAAAAGTCATAATTGTAAAAACAAAAATGGAGAAGTTATTTGTGTGTTAAGATAAGCAACTTATAAACTAGCACAGCATTATACAGATACAAATAAATACATGTTAACATGTATTTGTATACAGCTATTAACATGCATTGGTACACAGCTATCAGTGTTGCCAGGTTGCGCTTTTGTCGCCGAATTGGGTCCCCCCCCCCCCCCCCCCCCCCCCCCCCCCCCCCCATGAGTTGCGGGTTGCGCCTTTTTGGGCGGGTTTGTGAATGACATTTTTTACAGTGTGACGAGCAATTTTGACAAAAGAACTAATGAAACTGCCCAGAGCGTCGGAGATTGAACATCCAGCTGAGCAAAAGAATGCTTTCAGCCCGCGCAATGCAACGTTCACTTTTCAAAGAAAGAAATTTAATAAACTCATCCGTTGTTACCACGTAATAAGAATTGTCTCTTGGCAAAAAATATTCTTTTATGTTTCATAGGTCATCTTACTTTGTTAGTAATGCGAAACATGTTTGTTTTAAAGTGGAGATTGAATTTTTTTTTAAAAAACAGCATGAAATGTGGGTAAACAGAGTGTGTTCAACAAAGTGTTACTGGAAACAGTTCAAATTCAATTTTAAAATGAAAAAAATCAAATCTGATCAGGAGAAACCTGAATAATTATCACACAAATAAGTGAAAGTAGCGAAAATCAATTGCATTTCAGGTATTTGTAAAATTGGGCTCCTTTTGGGCTACTTTTGACTGGTAAAGTTGCGCTTTTCCGCAATTTGACCTGGCAACACTGACAGCTATTAACATGTATTTGTATCAAGCTATTAACATGTATTTGTACACAGCTATTAACATGCTATTGTATACAGCTGTTTACATGTATTAGAAAATAAGTAAAATGGTATAAAACTAGAAGAGTGGCTTAGCACATTTGACTGTAGCATATACACTACAACCTATTTTGCAACTGTAATATATATTTCTATGTTTAGTTTACATTGGGTCCCATATTAGCCAACAATTTTATAACCCTGATTTGTTTCTGCAGGCAGACACTCATGGGTCCACAAAACCGCAAAGTGATTGGCAGTGTTTCTTAGATAATCATGTTTTGTTAAGTACAAATTTTCAAATCACATGCAATTAAGACATTGTTGTAAGTTTGCGGGCATAAATACCGTAACTGTCACAATGTCATTTTACTTAAATATTGTTGAAAAATTCACGCATTTTGGGGGGTTACTAGGGTAAATATTGGGGTTATAGGTTGAAACAAAATAATGGACAACTACAAATGCCAATTTCAACAAACTGTCAAAAATTCATCCAATTTGGATTTCTTTTTAAAAACTTCACCCACGCTAGGGGGCTAGTGGGGCAAATATTGGGGCTACTTAAAATGGCACAAAGAACAAACTGTCCAAATTTTATCCAAATCGGACATTGTTTAAAATTTTACCCATTTTGGGGGGCTGGTGGGGTAAATATTGGGGCTACAGGGTAAAACACAACAATTGGCGCCTTAAAATGGCGCAATGAACAAACTGTCCAAATTTCATCCAAATCGGACATTGTTTAAAATTTTACCCATTTTAGGGGGCTGTTGGGGTAAATATTGGGGCTACAGGGAAAAACACAACAATTGACGCCTTAAAAAAGAACAATGAACAAACTGTCCAAATTTCATCCAAATCGGACATTGTTTAAAATTTTACCCATTTTAGGTGGCTGGTGGGGTAAATATTGGGGCTACAGGATAAAACACAACAATCCCCCCCCCCCCCCCCCCCCCCCCCCCCCCCCCCCCCCCCCCCCCCCCCCTTCATCCAAATCGGACATTGTTCAAAATTTTACCCATTTTAGGGGGCTTAGGCCAAACAAAAAACAAAACAAATGGCACATCTACATGACCATATCTACCATCTGTGAAAGTTTCATCCAAATCCAGCAAAGATTCCATGCCAAAACGAGGTGGACAAACAACAAATCGAGTAAAATCAATATGTGTCCCCTTTCAGGAAAGGAGACCCATAATTCATAAAAACTTTCTCCTGGATGTCTCCAGCTTTGGTAACTGGACTAAAAGCACTTTATTAGCCTAAAAAATATCTGAATTAAAGAACTGATATATCACAGGCCAAAAACCTTCTATACTTATAATTTAGATGTAGCAGAGACACAAGTGGCCATACTATTAACCTGTTATAGGGCCAAACAATAGTGAAGCAGTTGTGTATGGGGCTCACTATGTAATAAAATGGAATTAGATTTTCAAACAGAACTCCATGTAGTTACAGTTGGGAAATTCAAACAATAAAATTTTCTGCACGTACCTATAAAAACTGAAATTGCACCGCAAGCTTGGTGTGTAACTTTATCCACACAAGTTTGTACATCAAGTTTTTCTAGGGTGAAAAGAACGTCAGACACAGGCTCATCCATTTCAACCTCCGCTTAGTGGTGGAATCACAGCTATTTCTTTGTGTCTTTGGAATATTACCAGGGAATTTGACGTGTGGTCAACGTACTCCTCATTAACTCATAAAGCAAAGCAACCTTTCAGCTCGGAAGGTCTGAAAGAATAAAAAACATTAGTTGTTGTAATGTAACTAGCTATTGTCATTTCCATCCTGGCTTAAGACTTTTTTAGGCATTTTCTTTCACAATGGCATGTTAACAATAAACATTATACAAACCGTTATACTTAAATGTCAAACTAGCATATTTGAATGCATAACATTAGAATAAAACTTGAGTGTGTCCGGCTCGCAGCGAAAAAGTTTGGTGACTGCTGGTCTAAAGTGAGATTTTATTCTAGTGATTGTGAAACAAATATGGACATTTTTAAAAGGTGGTCGCAGAATACATTTGGTTGTAAAAACAGGTTATGATATGGAAAAGGTTGAAAACCACTATTCTCCAACAATGCATATGCTACTTTTGCATGTCATATTATCTACACTCATATCTTTAAAATGAGCCATCGCTAAAGGTCTAGCAACAAGTGACCAAAGATGTAAAAATTGGTGTAAATGCGATTGTTGGCTGGTTTCACAAAGGTTTACAAATCGTGCAAGCCAGAAAACATTATTAGTTAATACATCATCATCCAGTCGTCATAAGATGGCACTGCCAACTTAATTTGAAACTCAAACTCGCCTGAATATCATTACAAAACGAGTTAACTAATGATTTTGCCTTTTAGGTTTAAATTATCTGCGCCCCCCCCCCCCCCCCCCCCCCCCCCCCCCCCCCCCCCCCCCCCCCCCCCCCCCCCCCCAGTGATGGCGCAAGGTTTTATTTTCACAGTCATTCAATTAATTTTTTTTCGCGAATAACTTTTTTCGGATATTAATTTTGTTTTGTAGTTTGCAATCGGCAAAAGGTCATCACGCAATGAATTTAAAGTAAATATATTCGTATCTGCCATATGGTGGTGAATGCTTGGTGAATTTTAGCCAATTCTGACATTGTTTGCAAACTCACCCATTTTAGGGGGCTAGTGGGGTGAATACTAGGGTTATCTTGAGAAACAAAGTGGGATACACATCTACATTACTATATCTACCATCTGTATAAGTTTCAGCCACATCCATCAAACATTCGAGAGAACGCAGGGAACGTTTCTTTTTAATATGAAACATCATAGATTAGCTATTTGTTGTGTCTCTAAAATACAAGCAATATCACAAGTTTAGTGAAACTTCCGCATTGTGAAGTGATTTTGGTTTGTCAAAATTAAGTTCACTCGCATCAACAACACGAGATTCAGTTGAAAATATTCATAAGAAATGGGGTTTTAGGTTTGGCCTGATTCGGCCGAATATTCAGTTTTGGTCTGAACCTCTTTAGGCGGGTTGGGTGCATCACTAGACCAATACATGTAATATTGCAAATTTGACACAATTGGGTTGTGTAGTGCCATTCGGAGACTAACAACAAAAGCAGCAGCTAATTTCAGCAGAGAGTCTTACCTTTCAAATGATGCATATTGGAAGGAAAATCGCTTCACAAGCCTGTCAGCACCATCTTGGCACAATGGTGCATTACCGATAGGGTATTTCCCAACATAGAAGCAAAATAATCCAATCTTTTCTATATCAGGCTTGCATAGAAGACTCATGATGGATGTCACTTGCAATTTAGATGATTACATGTTGGATCATGTGACCAAACAAACCTGTTAAACACAGAAAAGTTTAACATCTCATAAAAATACACAAAAACACAATTAAATCTAAAATACCAGCAAAACCTCAACAACAACAACAACTGAAACAGCTGCCCTGAAGCATCCAATTCACTATTCAGTTATGACAAGTAGCAAGAATCTCAACCAGGGGTAATTTTGTACTCACAAAAGTAGAATTTTTAATTCTCGAATTGGGGTGATTTGGTTTATCATAATCATGGTTCTTTAGCAAATACTTTAAGAATATATGCATCCTGAAAATGTTGCTCAATGTACAGGGATTCTCTTTCAACTTGGGCATAGCTCATTTTAGAAAAATAACCGGTACACTTTAAAAATTATTACCTAAATGAAAGCAGCCAACAATTGCAATTACACCAAAACCACAAAACATATAATACTGAAATTAAATATTCATCTAAAATATGACATATTAACCTAAAAATATACCAGAGTGAAAGTTATTATTTTTCAGTTATTATTATGTGTATTTTGAAATCAATGCGCATCAATATGAACATCATAACGCCAGGCGTATTCTAGAAAAAGGCTTGCAGAGTTTTCTCCTAAGCACAAGCTTTAAAATAAGTCCAAACACAATGTTTGAGCAAATCGGAGTCATGTCGAAATATTAATAACAATATGCCATATTCACCCAAACAATATTCGATGTGCGCTGGCCTGAAAATGAACGCAGCTCTTTCAAATTTACAAGTTGCTTTTCTACACCCATACCTCTAAAATGAGTCACTCGAGTTTCTAGCAACAACTAAGCTGTATCAAACTCGCGATTGATAATTCATAAATAATGTCCGAAATCAATCCAAAAAGTATTTGATGTGCGCTGGCGTTAAATTTAACGTACCACTTGGACGCTCTGTACTTCCACGCGTACCACTTCTTGCAGCAGAACAACTAATTTGATCGAATCAGTTTTTATTCTGAAGAATAATATTGGTCAACTAAAATAACACTAAAGCACCACAACGAAATTTAATGAGATTTTTGTTTTTTGTTTACTGTCCACCAATTGGTCGCTAACAGTGCACGGAAAGTCATTTCAGGGCGTACGCGTACCTAGTTTTTGTGAAAAACGGAAGCTACTCGCCTACCACCTGAAAAACCTTCATGTACCACGACTGGTACACGTACCACAGGTTGGGAACCACTGTTCTACACCCTTACCTTTCAAATGAGCCATTACTTGTACTACTAGCAAATTGGACGCAGCACCTAATACAGGCGATAGCGCTAAAATTTAACTTTGCTATAATGATTTTGTATGTCATATACAGTCACCAGATTGGAAAGTTTTATTTTTGCGCAGAGGATATTTTTTTCGTCAAAATAATTGCGCGGAATTTTGCGCGAAATTACAATTTTCTGCGCGGATTGATAGACTTATGATTGACAGGTGGATTTAACGATTAACGCAATTTGTATGTAACGCCGACAAGACTATCCACCTGACAAAAAGAACCACAAAATGAAGTAATAAACACGACAAATCTTCAGTTTTGCTCTATTGCGCACNTTGCGCGGAATTACAATTTTCTGCGCGGATCGATAGACTTTTGATTGACAGGTGGATTTAACTATTAACGCAATTTGTATGTAACGCCTGCAAGACTAACCAGCCGACGAAAAGAACAACTAAATAAAGCAATAAACACGACGAATCTTCAGTTTTGCTCTATTGCGCACGCCGCTGTTCTGCTAGATTCTACAATTTTTCATTTTCATAACGACTCAAACATTTTGCTGATTTGTTTTGTGGGGATAGTTTTTGATTGCCAAACTGCCCTTAACTGTTTTTAATCATTTGTCATACAGAAAACATTATTTTATGTAACTTGCCCAGCCGACAGTCACTTTAATAGTCAAACANAAGTTTTATTTTTGCGCAGAGGATATTTTTTTCGTCAAAATAATTGCGCGGAATTACAATTTTCTGCGCGGATTGATAGACTTATGATTGACAGGTGGATTTAACGATTAACGCAATTTGTATGTAACGCCGACAAGACTATCCACCTGACAAAAAGAACCACAAAATGAAGTAATAAACACGACAAATCTTCAGTTTTGCTCTATTGCGCACGCAGCTGTTCTGCTAGATTCTACAATTATTCATTTTCATAACGATTCAAACATTTGCTGATTTGTTTTGTAGAGATGCCGGTAGTTTTATGATTGCCAGACTGCTCTTAACTGTTTTTAATTATTTATCATACAAAAAAAAACATTATTTTATGTAACTTGCGTAGCTGACAGTCACTTCAATAGTCAAACTACGTCCTAAAAATACAGATAAATGTACTTTTAACGACTACGTTAGCGAAATAGAACTGTTATTTCAAGCGTGACGATCGGTAAGTTTCGATGTGCTTGACTTATTTACGTGGATTGTTTGCAAAATAAGGCTTGTGACGACATATATCTTCATTGTGCAACGATAATATAAAATTTTAACGAAAGTCTATTATCCTTTCCTACGAAAGTTGTGCTAAGTTGCGCGGACAACATTTTTTTGTGCGGATTACACGTAAAAAGCCTAAATTTGCGCGGATTACAAGGGAAAATCCAAAATATTGCGCGGAGGATAAATCCTCAGGCCATTCTTTCCAATCTGGTAATAATGTGGAACAAAAACACAGGTGACACAAACTCGAAACTAAACGGTTGTAAATACGGTAAAATACAATAGGAATATAGAAAAAAAAGTAATGATTCGAAAAAGGTCGAAGTATTTCAGTTCGACAACATTTAAAAAATGGTCATGTTTCATTTAAGTAACCTTATGGTCACAGTCAGCGTTTTCAACATATTATATGACACTTCACAGATTATAATTGTCACACAAAAAACTAGCCATACAGCTGTTTATTGGTATCATAACTGACAAATTTAACAACCACTTT
This sequence comes from Phallusia mammillata, assembly GCA_003260075.1. Taxonomy (NCBI): domain Eukaryota; kingdom Metazoa; phylum Chordata; class Ascidiacea; order Phlebobranchia; family Ascidiidae; genus Phallusia; species Phallusia mammillata. The sequence continues at coordinate 19,762 of QLIY01000586.1, forward strand.
ACATTTGTGTCAGAACTTGTTTATTTTAACATCTTTTTTTGAATTTTTGTGTACAGACTATTATTTGTCTTTCAGATTTTTAACTGCTATAATTGCTGCTTTATTTGCTGGCAAATAGCTTATAATTGCTTTTTTAAGTGCAAAACTCCTTGAAGCTTTAAAATTTACAACACTCTCACTTAAATTTAAACCATATTATTAAACCTTGTGCTTCCTTTTTACAACCAATATGAATCATAAAGTTATAGTTTGGGCATGATAATTGGTGGCTTCTTCCTTGATTCCAAATGACAACTGAGAAACTGTTTTTTGTATTTATCCCCCCCCCCTGGTCACAGTCAGCGTTTTCAACATATTATAGGACACTTCACAGATTACAATTGTCACACAAAAAAGTAGCCATGCAGCTGTTTATTGGAATCATTTTTTTAAGTGCAAAACTCGTTCAAGATTNTTTTTTTAAGTGCAAAACTCGTTCAAGCTTTAAAATTTACAACACTCTCACTTAAATTTAAACCATATTATTAAACCTTGTGCTTCCTTTTTACAACCAATATGAATCATAAAGTTATAGTTTGGGCATGATAATTGGTGGCTTCTTCCTTGATTCCAAATGACAACTGAGAAACTGTTTTTTGTATTTATTAGTACTAGCACTGCAACTGCAAGTCTTTTGGAAATAATGGTGTTCCTAACAAAGGTTTGCATCCTTTCTAGTGTCAAAAAGAACTGTTTTGCCTTTGAAGTAGGCCTACCATATGTCCTCTTTTTGGAGGACATGTCCTTTTTAACAAAATCTAAGTTGTCCTCCGAGGACAAGAAAAGTCCCCAAATGTCCTCCTTTTTTTGATTCAGCAAATACATTTGTGACAATAATGGTTTTGAAGACAGCCAAGTATATATCTTTAGCTTATTCTTTTATATAGTACAAGTGGATTTTACATTTTTTGAAAATGCAAGCTTATTTTAGTGTTGTGATGTGATAAACGGTAAACTTATCGAAATTATTGTGTCTAATTTCTAAGGCTTTTAATTTTAGGGGAGCCTGAAAGCATTTTTTGTGTTCGTTTCAACAATGTGCCCTCCTTTTGGGAGATGGAAGTATGGTAGGCATACCCCCCCCCCCCCCCCCCCCCCCCCGAAGGACTCATTGAAACTGCAAAAAGGAGTTTTCATCCTAGTAATTTCACTTGTCAAAACATCATCTAGATAATTCTCAAAGTAATCATGAACATCAGATCTACAGAAACATTTTCGTTTCAAAACTAGCTTTTCTTTGNAAATGAGCCATTGCTAAATGTTCTAGCAGCAAAGTGACTGTAACAAATTTATAATTAACAAGGTGCAACTTATAATGAATCGAAAAAATATTCAATGTGCACTGGCCCTAAAATTCAACTTATTTGGGGGGGGGGCAGATAAATGTACTAAACTCAACTCAACTCAACTTTTAACGACTATGTTAGCGAAATAGAAATGTTATTTCAAGTGTGACGATCGGTAAGTTTTGATGTGCTTGACTGATTTACGTGGATTGTTCGCGAAATAAGGCTTGTGACGACATAGAACTTCATTGTAAAACGAAAATATAAAAAGAAAGTTTATTATAGTTACCTGCGAAAGCTGTGCTAAGTTGCGCGGACAACATTTTTTTGCGCGGATTACACGTAAAAAGCCTAAATTTGCGCGGATTACAAGGGGAAATCCAACATATTAGGCCATTCTTTCCAATCTGGTACAGTCATATCAATAAAATGAGCCATTGCTAAATGTTCTAGCAGCAAAGTGACTGTAACAAATTTATAATTAACAAGGTGCAACTTATAATGAATCGAAAAAATATTCAATGTGCACTGGCCCTAAAATTCAACTTATTTAATTTTGCATGTCATATTATCTACACTTATATATTTGAAATGAGCCATCGCTGAAGGTTCTAGCAACAAGTGACCAAAAATGTAAAAATTGGCGTAAATGCGATTGTTGGCTGATTTCACAAAGGTTTACAAATCGTGCAAGCCAGAAAACATTACCGTATTACTTTTAGTTAATACATCATGATTCAGTCGTCATAAGACAGCGTTGCCAACTTAATTTGAAAATCAAACTCGCCTGAATATCATTACAAAAATAACTAATGATTTTGCCTTTTAATTTTAAATTATCTGCCACAACGCAAATTAAAGCAATCACAAATTGTCAAGCAACAAATGATGGCGCAAGGTTTTATTTTCACAGCCATTCAATTAATTTTTTTTCGCGAATAACTTTTTTCGGATGTTAATTTTGTTTCGTAGTTTGCAATCGGCAAAAGGTCATCGCGCAATGAATTCAAAGTAAAAAATATATTCGTATCTATTGATTGGCCCAATTTCAAATTGGACATAGCCTGGGGGGGGGGCAGCTAAGATTCGGCACTGGAAATTTCTGGAATAATATTACGTCATAAGTAAACACTGAAAGCATATTTGCCAAACTTAAGAATTATTACGTCACATTTATCAGATTCAGAAGACTTTACAAACAAAGATTTTTAATAAACTGCGGTGAATTATAACACCAAGTATTATTTTAACTCTAAATGTGCAATTATCGCCCAAATTGTCGCATTTGAAAACAAGAGCGTTTGTTTAATCGCAAAACTTTCATCTGTTCACATACATTTACCCATCTGTTCACAAAAAGGCCCAGAGGTTTACAACTTTGCCTTTTGCCAGAATAACTAAATTTACCAACAAAAGCAAACCAATCCAATACATTTTTTGTGGGAACTTACCTCTTGCGATTAAATACTCTTGCAGAACCTGTTAAAATATTAACATCTTCCATCAGTAAGTTTTATTGGTTGCAATATTAAACCTTTAAATTAGTGAGGGGGTTCAATGAATCTGTTTGTTAAAGAACAAGAAACAAATAAATCACAAAAGTAAACAAGTTTCAAATTTACAATGCAAAAACAAGCCAAAAATAAAATAGAACCTTATTAGCCACAACCCTGTTCACGTTAGAAACTATTTGACTATGTATAACTTAATCAAAATATTAAAAGCACCATTAGACAAAAAATTGCAATGAGAAATGCAAAAATCATTATTTGACAAAAACAGAATTACAATGAACTTCATGTACATGTTGCTTGGAGGTGATAACAGAGTGAAGTTCGTTTAGAAATCTTCCAGGTGCACTCTTTGTTTTCCATCCATTCTGTTGTGCCATCGTTATACACCTCCTTCTTCCAAATTGGAACGGTGGCTTTCAATGTGTCGATACAAAACTGTGTTGCTGCGAGTGCATCAACTCGATGAGGTGAGGAAATCGCGATCACAATACTCGCCTCTTTAACTGGGACAGTCCTAAATATAAAATAATTAACTAAATATTTCTTCTAAAATGACACTTCTTTTAAAAGCATGGAATTTCCCCCAAAAAACTCCCTAAGCTTCAGCAAGTTGTTGATGAAACGATATGCAAGTTGTTATAAACGATAACCACAATCAACAAGTGTAACTTGGCAAAATTAATTTGAATCAAGACATAATTTTCAAAAGACGATTGATTTTAATGAAACATCTACCATCTGCAAAAGTTTCAATAACACTTTTTATGCCATAATTGCATAACATAACCCAGGGGTGGGCAACCTGCAGCCCGCGGGCCAAATGCGGCCCTTCATTAAAGGTTGTGCGGCCCGCAGAGAAGCTTAGATTTCAAATGTACCGGCAAACGAGACGAACTATTATATATTTTTAAGCAGATTAATGCGCCTGATGCTAATTTTCTGCGATCTGGCAAAATTTGGATAGAATCAAATGTGAATTATACTTATATTTAAGCATATTTGGTAAGCAACGAAGTAAAATCGCCCTGTGTTATACACAGGTGTGGCCCGCGATCTATTTTTGACAATTGTAATTGGCCCCACAGTAAAAAAGGTTGCTCACCCCTGATATAACCCATAGAATCATTATTTATCAGTAAATGAGGTCTACAAGAAAGAGGCCAAATATAGTAACCAACCCAAGTCTGTGGTGAATTGCAATGTTTTTTATTTCCTTCCATCGCTCCCGCGTCTGGTTGCAAATTTTTTTCACTTCTTTTTCTGCCATTTCTTGGTAGCACTCGTAATCAAGTTGTACGACATGTCGACCATTCATCAAATCACGAGTTGTTCCTGTGAAACACATATCTCAATACATTGATGCTGAAACATTTAAAAAATCACCCAATTCCAAAAGTCCTAATTGGAAGAACAAAAGTGCAAAAAGTGAGTTATGTGTTAACATAAGTAATTTGTGATATGGCACAGCAGGAATCCACAACCTGCAGGAGACCAGTCAGTAAACAGATACAAATAAATACATGTTAACATGTATTTGTATACAGCTATTAACATGTATTTGTACACAGCATGTATTGGAAAATGAGATAAGCGGTGACGGTAAATTCATAAAACACTATTCCCATGGATGTCTATTCACCAGCTTAGGTAACTGGCCTGAAAGCGCTTTATTGGTCTCAAAATATCTGAATTAAAGAACTGATATGTCAAAAGCAAAGAACCTTCTATACTTATAATTTAGATGTTGCAGACACACAAGTGGCCCTACTATTAACCTGTTATAGGGCCAAACAATAGTGAAGCTGTTGTATATGGGGCTCACTATGTAATAAAATGGAATTGGATTTTGAAACAGAACCTCATGTAGTTACAGTTGTGAAATTCAAACAATAATTTTCTGCACATACCTATAAAAACTGAAATTGCACCGCAAGCTTGGTGTGTAACTTTATCCACACAAGTTTGTACATCAAGTTTTTCTAGGGTGAAAAGAACGTCGGTCACGGGTTCATCCATTTCAACCTCCGCTTAGTGGTGGAATCACAGCTATTTCTTCGTGTCCGCTGAATATTACCGGGGAATTTGACGTGTGGTCAACGTACTCCTCGTTGACTGATAAAGCAAAGCAACCTTTCAGCTCAGAAAGCCTGAAAGTATAAAACACATTATTCACACAGACCAAATTGTTGTGAAACTGTAATTTAACTATCTTATTTCCATCCTGGCTTCAGTTTTTAAGACTTTGAGCAAAACCCTTTTTTCATATCCCATATTCACACTAAACAAAATGTCTATTGTGATTTTCATCCTGGCTTCAATTTTTACGACTTTGTGCAAAAACACTTTCTTTGGCATTTGATTTCACAATGGCATGTTTACAACACTAAAAAATAAAATCTCAAAGTACTATTACACTTGAATGTAAAATTACACATATTTGAATGGCGACAAAACTGTTTGTTAAATTTACTCCATTCTGCAAACAATACAAATGCAGTTACCGTGGAAACTGTGTGTAGAGAGTTTGCAAAATATTCAAAGTCGTCGTTTCGCTCGGCACCTCAATTGATGATTTGCTTCGTCCAACAAGATCTCGGCTTTTCGCAAAGAAATAGACAGTTACCTGAGAAAACAGAAGTTGGGTTATTTGTAGATTCTAAACGACTAATTAGTACAAAGCATCTAAACTTATTGTTATATCATAGTAAAGTTACACATAAAGTAGAAAAACAACATAGTGATGCAAAATGATGTAAAAAACTTTTAATGCACTTTTCTTGACCATATGCTTGAAACAAATTTGCATCACACAAAAAACATAAACAAAGTGAAAAACAATATGTGTTCCCTTCAGTAAAGGTGATCAATCTGAAGCAAATATTTTCTCACCTCAATTAAGTTCGTTCCCATTCTTACTAACATACAAAAATTCTTTGTAACAACAGCAGCAGCATATTTATTTCTACACTGATATTACCTGTAAAGGCAAAGTGGAATTTTAGGCATTTCACAAAACTATTAATTGATGTACTCAGTGCTTATGGGCTGAAAAATACCATGAAGATGACCAACAGAGCTAATTTAGAATAAAGTTAAAACTTCAAACATTATGAGCAGAACTTTGCAAAATCGTGTTTAGAAATCGGCCAACAATCTCCCTGTTTTGAAGTTTTTGCAATTTTTTTTAAATCCATTCCGTGTTTTGAAGTCGAAACCCCAGTATGCTTGATAGTGCCATCTAGTGTGCAGAGATGGCAATGTTGGCACTTGACTTGCCGTGACGGGGTTTGCACAACTCGTGGCCATCTCACTAAATCTTCACCACTTTTGTCGAAAACCACGTAAGAAAACTTCTCCTTTGCCACATTTTCTTTCTTGTATTTTCCGACATAAGTCGGTAAATTATAAGTTTGTGAAAAGGTGCAACCATGCGGACTTCCCCACTTCGGACATGGTTTCTCGTGCGGACATGGAGCAAAAACTTTGGCTGCCGTCTTGAAATTTGTCCATGGCTTTGCTTTTTTAGGGTCAGCCCCTTCCAAACCATTCAAAAACAAATTCCTTGCCTCCTGTATAACATAATATCCATAGAAGTTGCCAGTTTCAACAATTACTAGAAACCGGTTAGTTTTGGACCACAGCAGCTTCATCATGTTAATTCTATCTTTCTCCGTCGGCATTTCACTCAGCGCGTAGGAAGCTATCACAACGTCATAGTTGTTCTGGAATGAAATCGGCAAATGTTCACGGAGGAATAAACCTGGCAGATGCTGGTTAACGTCGCCACCAGAAAACATGAAAAGAGCCATTCTGTTCATCTCTGTGGACGAATCCACACAAACATATTGTTTAATGTCGTTTTGCCACAAATTATTTGCAGCCCAAACCGAAGTTCCAGATCCGGAACCAAAATCCAGTAAAGATTGAGGAATATAATCCGGACATTGCTTCTTAATTTCAGATAAAACTCTTAAAATCACAGCATAAACAGCTGGAGTTCTGCCAACCAAGTAAGCTGCAGCGATATACTCATCATAAACAATCTGCTTCCAATTATATTCAGTGCTCCACCCATTTTTGTGTGGTTCAAAGTCAGGAAAATTTTCCAGTACGTCAAAACGTTCCTTATCGTCAAATCTTTTGCTGAATTTGGATTTTGAAGTTGGAATTCTTGCAGGTTTTTTCAGCGACAAACAAGTTCTTCTTGAATGAAGCAAATTTGTCAACTTTTCTTGGACAACCTCCACTATAGCTTTGTCTTTTTCTTGCAAATATAACTGAGCTGAATTATTAAAGCGTTGTGGCAAAGTCACTGAAGGCAAGTTAAACTTCCCAGGATGGTTTGCTGATCTTCCATCCCACCATTGCTGCCATTTCTCACGCTTTTCCGACTTCTCCAGGAAATTAGTTAAATATTTTGTGCAACAAACATGGACGAGAGGATGTCGTAAAATCAGTGCATTACAAATGCTTTGTTTACTTAACATTACGCCTTCAGGAAGTGCCTAAAACCCTAGATAAAAAACAAAAGTAGAAAACACATAATTGCTGGGTTTGTGAATTGCTGTTTAACAGAAAAAGTTTTGAAGCGACAATAAAAGAAATTTTGCTCCCTATTTCTGGGAAAGTTTTTAAGGTAAGTTTCTCAGAAGATACTTTTCATAACAAACAAGTTCGGTTTATCACCTAAATGATCACGAGCACTTTAACAAATTGCTTCCTGGAAACACTGAAATCAGATTGAATTACAAACGGACAGTTTAGTGTTTTTGCAACCAAGTCAAAACAATCAGCAGAAAACATGATATTATTCAATAATTTAAAAGATCAATGTTTTCAATTGCTTGAAACAATAAGTTTAAATAATTTAACTTCTTTCATAAAAAAGCATATAAGCAGGACAGGCAAGAACTTCTTCAATACTTACTCGTCTTACAACAGTATCGGATGTAAAATACCACGTATAAGTTGTGTTACCATTTTGATTGACATTGTAACACTTTCGATATGCTACATAATGACCTTGAAATCCCCACGCACCGATGTGTACAATAACACCAGTGAGGTAAAAGTTTTTGCTGGTAGAAGACTTTAAATTATCCTGAGATTGAGAGGCTTGTCTTGAATAGTTGCTTGTATATCGTCGCAAGTTGAGCGTTTGAGGAAATTGCACAAAGTGAGGTTGTTTTATTGGCATCCCATGTTTCCACACTAATCTCTGCAGATGAATGCATAGCGACCGAGGAACCTTAGCAACAAATGTCTCTTTTTCAAATGAACACTTAATTTTTGCTCCACTGTTGTTGTTAACTTTTTTGACAAAGTTAATTTGGGTATGAAGCTTTGGAAATGAAAATTGAAAACCTTTTTCAAAAGTTCTGCCATTTAAACTATATTCTTTGGTTTCTTCCTCTGAACCCAAACCAGTGGTTTCTCTTGTTTGTCCGTCTGAACATTTCAAACATGTGACATCGGACACATGTTCCTTTCCAATCAGCATCCCCAGACAATCGTGAAGAGACACATGCCCAAGTTGCCATGGTGATGATGTTGCTATAGGAACACTGAGACAATCAAATGTCTCGTAAGTGATTGGGTTTGAGTTTCCACATTTTGTGCAACGAAGCTTGACAGATAGTAAGCCCCGATATGAAATTTTTTCTTTATGTGTCAGCAATTTTTCATCTTTTGAAACTGTTTGCGATTGAGATTTTGCAATAAGGCTTAACGGTGATTGTTCTTTTTCAAACTTTGTCTCATCATCAACAGTTGACAGAAGAGCGTTGAAAAACTCATGAGCGTCATGCTCATCTTGTGGAATGTGCCAACCTCTTGCAATCATGTCAAACAGCAAATCTGAAGGGTCGAAATATTCCTCACTATTACTTAACTGAAGTTTATTTATTATGTCACACAGTGTATTTGCAAGCAGACTTCTATCTCTGCTGCCACCAAGTGTCTCTAAACATCTTGTGAAAACTATTTGACTGGCGAGGCATTGCAACACAGAGTTCATGAAACAAGTGTTTCCGACATTCAGAAGGCCAGGAAAAACCTTTCTTGACTTTTTCTGAGTTTTACAATATTTCCAAAAAATAAATCCCACAGCTGAAACTCCAATGGATGTGAATATAATCAACCTGTGCAACCCGTTCATTTTAAATCTTAATTTATGCAACAAATCTCTCTTCAACATTCAGGAAACTCAGTTTTTGACTGAACTTTATTTGTGATCCAAAATCTAACCCATGCTATTTGTTTTCTGGAACCTAGAAAAGGGATTAAAATAACGTTACCTTTCATGTTACAATTTCGTAAACACTACATCCTATTTTATAAGAGTTTGTAAGAACATTTTCACAGTTTTACAAAGGATCTATTATATATATGCATTTTATAACTTGATTGTTATATGCATGTGCGACCACCTATATTACTTCATCACATAGTTGCGCACAGTCAGTTGCAAATGAGAAGGTGCTTAAAGCTTCCTTAGTTTGTTGGACTTGTTTGTTTTTTAAAAAGCAAAATTGCCAAAAAAATTTTCAGGTAGATTTTTTTGACAAAAATAAACAACAAATTGTCGCATTGTACGCTTCTCTGTTTTGCACAATGAGGACATATTGTTTGTGCATCGCTACCAAAACAGCAAAATGCAATCAAGCGTGACTACTGGCTGGCAAAAACCACATGCTATTTCAGTAACAAAGGACGATTTTGCTAATCTGACCAAGTCACTCTAGGTGCAGAAAATAAACAAAGTATGTGGGCCAAATTGACTTTAGATTTTGACACTTTTTACAAGATCTCTTAAGAATTTCTCTTAAGAAGGAATTCTAGTTTTTGCGGCAGGTACTACACTAGGGTTCCTCTATTTCCCGGATTTTTTAGTTTCGGGAATTCGGGAAATAATTTTGCCAGGAAAGCCCAGGAATTTCCCGTCAAGACATTCCTGGGAAGGAACCCAACTACACATTGCATGTTACCACATGGTAAGCAGTTTAGTGGACAAAATTATACTTTATGCCAAATTTAAGTTATTCAGGTTGGTGATATAGTTTATAATTGGATGAACACTATAATCTGGTTTCAGATACTTTTTTGGATTACATTCTTAGATACATTAAACCATATGGTGCCATGCGGTAGTTTCTACTAGGGTTCCTCTATTTCTCGACTTTTTGGTTTCTCGAGAAACGAGAAATTAAAAATCCATTTCTCGAGAATCTCGAGAGTCTCGAAATTTTTATTTAAGCCGATTTTCTAACAAAAACAAACAAAAAAATTTCCGATTGTACGTTTTTTCGCTTCTAGTAGCGATCGTAAGTAGTGATTCGCTATCAAACGAGCAAAAAACGAAGCGACTGTTATAGATCTAACGNAGACTAAAGTGACTTCTGCCTGGGAAAGGTGAAAGTTTAGCGGCAACGCATGCTAAAAATCGCTGTTTCGGAAGCAAAATAAGAAAGTTCTGTGCCCAGTCTGCTCTAGAGGCGAGTTGAAACGAAAAATACACGTAATAAGAGGTGTCACATCTACTTTTTGTTTAAGATACGTGACACAATTTTTCTCGAGAAATAAATAAAAAATCGAGACTCGATTTTTTCGAGAAATTCTCGAGAAGGAACTCTAGTTTCTACCACTTGTTAATGCAACATTGCAACAAAATAAAAGGTATAAACAAATAAAAAAAATGGCCACCAAATGCAATATAATATGTGACATTTGTCAAATTCATGAAAGGGCCAAATTATGGTTATACATATGACGTGACAATATGATGGGTTTGGGAACTGCAAAACTATGGTTTTTATCTGCATGAAGAGCTCTGAATGTTGTAACTTCTTCTAACTGTAAAAAAACAAAACTATACTTTATTCTTCAGCCTAGCGAAACGTACAAAATGTTTGACATATAAAAAACGTGTTGCAAAATGCTTTGGTCTAGTGTTTTTTCACCAAGCAAAATAAACCCAACTCAACTCATCTACTTCAGCCATCGACACACTACATACTAAATTATTTTGCAGTTAGAGCAATGATAACGTTATTTAAATTGTAAATAGAACGTAAAAAGTTGTTTATCGTGAATAAAATCAGTTTATTTTTCGGCTAAAATTTATTTTAAGCAAAATCTGTAGTTTCTCACTTCGCATGCTTCGGTAAGTTTCGTGGAAAATCAGTCATCCGTTGCAAAGAAATATTTACAGGGTAGATAGGGTTCGGAGTTGTTTCACAAATTTCTTTAGCATGTACGAAAGCTACACAAAACTCTACCGGCGTTGTAAATACGACCGTTTGCGCAACCAGGGAAGTATATGTGCCTTTTTGTAAAAAAATTGGTAAAACGTAAAATATTGTAATAATTGACCATTGTTTGGAACCTACATAGCCTTTTATTGCTTCATTGGCACTAAATCCCCAATATTGCATTGCCAGACCCATAAAAATAACATCCGCCTTGCGACGACACGACGTTCATTGGTTGGAAATGTAAAGTTAGATGGTAATTAGATTATTATTGAGTGTGCCATGTTTATTCTCCAAGGAATTATGTCACCACTGTAAGATATTTTCGACACACAGTTAAGCTCCGGTGAGAAATGTTGTTGTTGAGGATCGATTCGTGTCTAACTCGCTCCTAACAGCCTAATATATGTGAAGCAAAATTACTTAAATGTTTAGTTGAGAAACGCTCAATGTTAGTGGCATTTATTAGGTTAGAATTTTACTGCAATTGTTTTTCAAACGACCGCGGTTTAATAATGAAGCAACGCGCAGAGTTGGAATTTAATTTCAATTGAGCTTAGAGCGAAAAAGTTTTGTTAATACTTAAAACGGAATGTTTTTGTCAGTTGCAGAACATGAGGCCCTAGAACACACGGCTGTGCTGATTGTGTTGTTAAGATGGAGCAGTTCTATGATAACTTGTACATTAGCAAAACCATTGAGCAACCGTTAATTTTGATTCTTCTTTGCTGTTTAGTTTTGTTTCTCTTCTGCCAGATTTCAAAGTAAGTTGAAAACGGATTTAAAATACAAGTTTGTTTCAAAGTTTGAACAATAAAGCATGTCGCTTTTTACGTCTATGGAACGTTATGTTCATCATTAAACTTATGAACAGATCCGTATGTAGTGTTCCAATGTTTGTGTTAACTTTAAATATTCTTGTAACATTGTTTTTTTCGCTGCAGATGCGTTCAAGTTATTCTGGATCCTTACGAAACTATGGACCGCGAAACATGGACGGACAACCTCGAAAAGGGAAACCTCCACAGTTTCATGTAATGACGTCATCAACATGACGTGTGAAGTGATGACGTCAGCACCAGAACAATGCCCCCCTCCACATTTTAGGGGTCGTCCCTTGAAACAATCGCGACGCTATGAACAACCGGAATTCACTAAAACATTGGATTTAAAACAGGGAAAACTTGTTTACAACGAAGCCTGGTAATAATCAGTCGAACTTTCAAACGGTGGAAGCGGCTTTACGAACTAATATGTGTGTGGCAAATCCTCGCTATCCGCCATGTGCTGCCGATTTAAAACAACCACCGACAGAAAAATGTGGCATAAACAAGTTGGTTTGAAAAGTTTAGAATGCTTGGGAATAATGAGTTGGTGCTTACAAAGTTTTCACCATGTATTTGTGCGTTGTCACCGAGTAGCTACAACAAATTTAAGCTAACAATAATAAAATGCGAATAATAATAAAGTTGTACACGTTTCACCTGTTCGGCCCTGCTACAAGTGTTCCATGTTGGCACCCTCATATTTAGGGAATAGTGATTTTTATGAATGGAAAAGGTTGTGTGGTTTGTTACAGTGTGTTGTTGTTTTGGGGGCGGGAACCGCGATTAATTACGTCACAATCACAGTTTGTGACGTCAAACTGCCCAAGTACAGAAGCATTTATACACGGAATTGCATAATATTACGTCATTGCTTGATGACGTCATCATCTTTAGTGTATCAGTCCATCTTCAGGTTGATGTAGATGTATCTAATGAATTTGAGTGAAGCAAAGAATGAGATTGTTCCCAATGTTAGGAAGAAAGCATAGCAGGTAAGGATGGAATAACCAAAGAATTCTACACTTTGCACGATGCCAGACATGTTGGATCTTCGCACATAGAAGAACACAGCGTATCTGCACAAACGAAATATTGTATGTCACAAACACAAAGACATATATGCACAAAACATTGCATCTCTCAAGCACTTGGTACACAATACAAGCAGTGGTGGGATTCAATTTTTTGTCAGCCGGTTCTATCACAAAAAGTCATATTTTTCAGCCGGTTCTGTTACAAAAAGTCAATTGACAGTGACCAGTAATGCTAACCGGTTCGCTGATCTCATAAAATTTCTTTAGACGGTTCTATAGAACCGGTGCGAACCAGCTGAATCCCATCACTGTATACAGGTATGCATTCAACAATCTACACTAACAAACACAATATTGCATGTCAGAAACACAAAGGAAAACATGTTTGCATTTAACAATATTCTGCATTATGTAGCAAATAGTCTTGTCCCTATGTACTATGTACTTTAGTACTTGTTTATTTTCACAAGTTATATTGAGTTTAGCAAACAAAGATAATACAGAAAAAAAGCCAATGTTCATGACAGTTGGTAAAAAGTTGCAGTTTTATCCACAGTGCATTGTTTCTGACACAAGCTGGACAAGATTTGTGGCATATTTTAACACTTGGCTTAAAACGACCTGGTATATGTGAAAAACAGTGTTACACAACAAGTTATATTCGTAGTGGTGGCAACACATGTAGTATTTCTCACATTACTTAGTTAAACTCACATAAAGACGAAAATTCCGGTTGATCCAGCGCTGAATACCGACCTCCACCACCATCTGGAAATCAAAGTCAGGTTTAGATTTGTCAGGGAATGCTGCAACTATGAGTAAACTGTTCCAACATGAACCATGATGCAGCACAAACTTAAATGCAACATGCATAATAAGTTGGTTCATCACCAGTTAAACGGAGGCTCCAGGTTGGTTGGGCATGATGGGTTTCAAAATGTAAAACATAAGTTATGTGCAACTGTTGGTTGGTGTAACATTCCTAGTTGGCGTTCTAAACTAACTAACTAACTAAGCCAGGGGTGTACAAGAGACGGCCTCCGGGCCACAATTCGGCCCAACAAGCTATTTAGTGTGGCCCTCACCAACACAATTCTTCTGGGAGTTCATCAAAATTTTCCACTAGTTTTTGGTAAATCTCTATAGTACAGTATAGCAATCCAAAAAGTTGCTATACCATACGTAACAAGTAAAGGCCAAACCAGCGTTTTCCAACTGGTGGGCCATACAGCAGTTTTCAAGTACTTCACTGAATGTGACATAATAATTCCCTTTGCCTGTTTCCCTTTTTACAGCAAGTTTGCCCCTGAATTTGGGCAACAAACACTAAACCAGCAAACGCCTCCCATGTGTGCATCAGCATTTATCCACAACTGACCTGTAATCTTCACTGCTGAGCTGGAAGTATGTGAGCGCGACAGAGACGCAGGACGACACCAATATCTCGATGACAAACACGAGCATAAGAACTCCGTACAATGTGTAAACCTCTCTACCCCACACAGTGGCAAAAATGTAGTAAAGCTCCACTGACACAGCACTGCAAGTACAACATTTGTGTTACTAATGTGCTAGAATAAAAGCATTCACACCCAACCAAAAATAACAACTGTATCATTGACAATAGTGAATGTAATCTATGTACAGCAGTTTGGAAAGCTATTGCTTAGGTAAATTCAGGTTTATGCTAGCTTAACTCGACAAAATAATTTTAGTTTTCCTTTTTTTAAATCATCTTTTTTAAGACAGAAACTGACAACACCTTTCTAAACATGCAAAATTAATATTTCTGTTTTTGAAAATAAAAAACTGAACTTATGCAGGCCATCTTTTGTTGTTTTTATAAATACAAACCTTAAAAAAATCCACATTTTCAAGATAAATTTACTGAAGTACCTGAAGGGCAGGAAACCTCCGAACAACATGTGGCAGAACGTGCTTCGATACCAGGGTTGAATTGGGATCTCCCTTGCTATGTTCTTGGTTCTGCATGGGGCGTCGAAATCACCAGTCGTGTTTTTACCCATAATTCCCCCAACCACTGTGAGGGGAAGTCCCACCTGAAATCACATGACAATGTTGTTATGACAACCACACAACACATGTAACACAAATTTAAACCAAGCAACACCCGACAGTTTTGTGAAAGTTGTCTCAACACAAAAACTAAAATTACTTTTCATGGGTTTTTTATTTCTTTTCGGCAAATTTTGGAGATAAAATAAAAGTATCTTTGCCACACTAATTATAAACTGTGCTTAAATACAAACATTAAATAAGAACTCATTAATCTGTTTGAACATGAACTATGGATGCCATCCATCTGGAAATCGATTTTTATGTATTACATTGCATAACGGAAAACACCGTATGATTTAAATGAACTGAAAGCTTCAGTATACCTTTGCCACAATAAATTCCCTGCATGCGTAACAAAATTTTGCTGATTCTCATTAATCTTCAGCACTTAAACCAATCAAAATTGGGATAAATTTACCCCCAGTCAAGAACCTTTTTAAAAACGTTTTCACCATGCGGTGGTGTTGGTTTGGTAAGAACCACAAGTCTGTTAATAAATTTAATATTACAAAATAAAAGTCCTCACCAATGCCCATATGAAGCATAGCAGCAGCACAGTTGTGAAGGGAAGAGCTTGTGTGGATCCATTCCACCAATGTACAGAGTTCACAACACTCCACACGAGGCAGCATGGACCTGCGGAGGTACAAAAAGATCATAGGATGAACAAAATTAGAACAAGTTGGGTATTGTGTTGTTACATTATGTACAATACAAAGAGGAAAGGGCGCATTGTTGCAATGCATATGTTTGAGGCAATAGATGTGTATATGTTTGAGGCATTACCACATACATTTGTCTTGTGCAGTGTGTCACATGACTTCCTGCTTGTTATAATACCAGTTATAATAATATTTTAGGCTGACACCATGTGGTTTGTTGCTAACTAAGTCATAGGATACAGATGATCAGCTAACACTTATAATTTTACCAGAGCCTGCTGCAAAGATGTTAGGACAAAGACAGTTTTCAAACATTTATTTAAAGTCCCCTTAAAATTAAGTATTAGAACCACCCTTCGTAAGGTTGAACAAAGTCACATTTCCAAGAATTTTCATAATGTTATCACAGCATTGAGTTGGATTTTGAACGAAATATGACTTACAGATTTGTGACTTGTGAATCAAACTGGAAAAAAAAACACCTTGAAGGTGCTTTGCCTTCATATGGCCAATTTTACATTTACATTCCTAATCTAATAAACAATTTACCATACACACCATTAGATATACTAAAATGATTGTTTATGCAAAACTGATCAACATGTATAAGTACATGTCAGTGGGTACTAGTATTTTATTTTTATTTTGAGAATGTCAAATAAGTAGGAAGCACCAACCCAAACTTGTCCTTATTCTTTACACAGAAAAAAAAATGCTTTGAAACACAATGCATGAAATTCCTAGGTCATGTACTTTAGCAAGTATAGATAGTTTTAATGCTGGTATTTCAAAAGAGCTGTCGGTAAACTACTGGGCCAACAGGGTGTAAAGTTTACAAGACTCAACTACAGATTATGAAGCTGGTTTTCAGGAGTGGATCTAAATATCATGTGTTTGTGAAAATAGCATGTGACAATTATGTCCACCCAAAATAACTGCACTAAAGTTATTATTATTCTTCCGGTTCAACATCTGTGGGTCAAATATTGACAGACTAAAGTAATAAACAATGTACAGTTGAAATGCACGGCCAGGTCTCCAGGGTTTAAAAGTAAAACCACAAACAGATGGAATATTCACAGACAACCTTAAGTTAGACTAAACAACACTCACAACCTACCAGTAAAAAGTGACGATGTCAGCATAATATTTGCCACCCAGTTGTAGCCCTGGAACTTTCTGTAGTATGAGCTTGAAATATATCCAGCGATACACGAAGTGAGAGCGTAAAGGAGGATTGCTGCTGTGTTTATCGAACCATGACGATGTGCTTTAAACATTCCCATCAGTGCCATCATGATTATTCCTGTGAAAAAATGTTATTTGTTGGAAACAGACAAAAACAAACATTAGATGGCAAAAGTGTATGAGCAAGTATGTTATTCACAATGAATATACAGTGGTTTAAAAGCCTGTAATTGTGGTAAAAAGTGGGCTACTGTGGTAAATTTCAGCTTGTGTCAAATGTGACAGAAACACATTGAAGTTTTTCTACCTTAAGTTTTTACTATTTGTAAATTGGTGAACGAAACTTTTAAACATTTATGAGAAGTCAAAAAAATGTATATTCTGCAACTTTGACACAAAGACGTTGAACAAAATATAACGCACCAGCGCCGATGGAGAGAAGTTGGGATCCAACACCGATCACAGAACAAAACAACGACTTGAGTTTAGGGAATCGAAAAACATCGGCGTGGATTATCTTCCATCCGTTGTCTTCGTCACCAAAATCTTCTTCATCATCAGGTCTAAGAAAAGAATTGATTGATGAAAACTACAGAATAAGTTTAACATAAGTTTAAGTTGATCAATCAAAAAACAAACCAGTTTTCAGCTTTAAACTTTTGCAATGTTTCTGTTATTTAAAAAATAAAACACACAATGACTTTCAAAAACTAAACACAAATTGCAATGCCACTTATTACCTACGCCCCTCAAATTACTTGGCAAACATTTCAAATGGGAAAACCCTGCTGTGATTTACAACTGAAACAGCAGTAAAGTGCAAAGTAAATTCTGTTTCATGACTTAGTGGTAGAAACTTGGTAAACATACTTAACCTGAACAAATGCCCAAAAACATTGCTACATTTTACCCCACAAGGTTGCTGTAGTTTGCACAACAAGTTAGTTCAGCTAACATTTAAAATCCCTTCATCAGATACAGTATACAGTATTTCGACATATTTAAACTTTCAACCAGAATCTTCAAGCTGATTGCTTGGTGAATGAAGACTCTAATGAACCTTATGCAAATTTTATGCATTTTTATCATTGTGTTATGTGTGTTTCACCAATTGATACTCTTGTGCTTGCCTTTAGATATATACTGCAGATGCTGCATAGGCGAAATGTATTGAATTTATAAGAATGAATGACCTAATGTTTTTTATGAATTTGAATCCTCTCGGCAAACTGAATATTTGGTACATCTCTACATTTTACCCCTTAGAGTTGCCATAGTGGGTACAAGTTTGTTCAGCAATCATTGAAAACCCCTTCATATTAAAACCACTCACTTGTTGTATCTTGAAAAATCACTTTTTAAAACTCTTGTCAAAATAACGACAACAAACGCCATCAGAAGTGAGACGAGGATCACAGAGTTGATTATCGACAACCAGTGGATCTCAAGCGACTTCGGGAAGAAGCTGAACATGCAGAGTGAGAATTGTTACACAGGTAAGTAAAAAGTACAGTTTGTCTCAAAAAATATAAAACATTCACCGACTAATCTAACCGGTTAAGATGAACATAAATTCATAACTGGGATCAGCCCTGAAGCGTCTATGCAGACCAGCGATCACGGCACGAAGNGCCTGTGTAGCTCAGTTGGTAGAGCGCGAGTCCCGGAAAGACTCCTGTCGTGGGTTCGAATCCCACCGCAGGCTAGATTTTTCTAGCCTACGCCTTGCCATATGGTGGTGAATGCTTGGTGACCGGCTGATTCGGTATAACGCCTTCAATGGGCCTGGCGTACTGTGATTTAATCTAACTGTGTTGTAAAGTGCGGACACAAAGCCTCTGTTTGCATGTTTTACTGTTTTAGCCACAAAATTAACTCATAATTCAAGTCCTATGCCCAACAAACAAATAAACATTCAACAAACAATATTAAATTTTACCTGTAGTCTTTAAGAAGCAGATTTCGTTTGTTTGGGTCGTCGTTGGTTGGAAACCACTTTATGTCGTACATGAACGAAACTTCCAACGGAGGTTCAACATCAAGTGATATCGGTTCATGGGTGCTTGTTGTAACGTTCACCGATACAATCTGAAAAAATGGTGATGTGAAATATTTATCATTTAAAACAGCTTCATAATATAGGGTGGTACCAAATACCGCATGTTACCACATGGAAAACTGTATAGCGCATAGAATTATTTATATGCAATTACTTAAATTTAAAAGTGTGGCAAATAATATATTGAAATTGAATAGTAAAAATACAATGACGTTAGCTTTGAGGAATGCCAAAATATAAGCCCCAATAAAGTTAGATGAAACCTGATTGTACTTCTAATTCAAACCCTCACCCAATCCGGAAAGCTCTAACCGTCCACAAAATATCATTTTTGCATGAAGGATGTTTAATGTGATATTTAGTGCCACCGCTTAAAGTGCAATGTCACAAATTATAAAAAGAAGAGCTAAACCCCACCTTGTCTCCGTTATACTTGAAGTGAAAAGCGAGGTGATTGTAGAGATAGAGTTTGTGAACATGAGGCACAGTAAGAAACCCACTCTCCTCAAACTGGCCAACAAAACTTCGCATTTGTAAATCATCAGCGACCATTTCAAAGTAATAAAGTTCCTCTACAGCATCCTTCATTTTCTCAAGTTCATCTTTTCCCATGGTCACTTTGCATAGAAGTTTATTTTCTTCATTTTGTTGGAACTTTACTTCATAGCGTGAATATGCCATCCTATCCCCGTCCAATACTTCGCCAAGGGTAAGTGACTTGTGTTCAATTTTGTCGGGTCGGCACACAGGTAGGGAATAGTAATGATAAGTCTCATGTGGGTTAAAATAAGGTCCAACTTTGTTCACAAATATTTCCACTTTATCCCCTACTTGGTAGGATTTCATTGCAGTACATACCGATACACACAACAACAGTGCGACTGCAAGTCTCATGTTGTTCTACTTACTATATATTTACCTACTAAAGATATCTGTTCAAATATAAAAGTTTTTTGCATTAAAATTCAACATATTCTGTCTCCACACACACAAACTGCAAAATATTTGTATGAGACAGTCTGATGAAAGACTAGGTTGCCTTGCTTTGAATCAAAACGTGTAGTATGTTTTACAAATGGACAAACTTTATGCTAACAATGTTTTTTAAACATAACTTAGTAGACTATTAGAATTAATACAGAGATGCTCTATGACCATTAGAATGAACGTGTCCACATAAAATTTGCCCCAATTCAACAAACAGAACGGTTGGAAAAGAAACTAATCAGAAAATGCAAAAAAACTGAAATGTTAGCCTGTACATCAATGTACAAATTAAAACATATTACAAACACAAAGTGGTCAATAAAATGCGCCAGAATATTTTTTTCTAGGGTTGGGCATTTGACCGGTCAAATATCGGTCAAATACTATTCACATTATTAAATTGCAATTTTAGTTTAAAGTTGAAGTCAATCTTCTTCTAAACCATAAGTAATGGAAATGAAGGTTTCAACTCATATAAATTAGTTTGTGAAATAGGAAATGTTCAGTTTATATTATATTACAGACTTTGCCTACTACATTGCATGCTTCATTTTATCAATGGACCCACATGTGTGTCTGTAATTTTCATTCAGTAATCACATTTGTGAACTGGATTCTAATAATATTCTATATACATCAGATTAAAGTCTAATTTTGACTGGGATTTAGCAGCAAAACCCGCTTATCCTGCTTAAAATCGTAATTTATGCTGTTGTGCTGTTGTCACGTCTCCATTCATAACAAAAAAGGAATATACAAAAGCTTTATATGTACGTACTTTATCCAAATAAATACTGACCTACTGTATTTATTCCACAAAAATTTATTCAGGGCAATTATAAGCTAAATATATAGCTACAAACAACTATAGAAAAAGGTCTGTATGCCTACAAGTTTACACAGATGCTTTGAATTACTTAGATTTTTTATCTGTCAGTAAAAACGTGCGAAAAATGTGCGACAAGTAAATACTCATGAACTAACTTCCCCTCATGGACAATCATACTCGATTTTTATTAAGATAAAACGGTGCTAGAAGTGATCCATGTTTTTTAATTGCATTGGAAACCTTGCAAAGTTTGCCATAACGTAAATCAGATCTTAATTTCAAATGACAAGCATCTCCTAATTGTTTTGGCATTTATTTCAAATGAACAGAACACATCTATATTGGCTTTAAAAGCACTTATTAACACAAGAGTTTGCCCTAAACTGTTCAACCTGAGGGTTATTAAAAATAATTTACCCTTTCCACCAACTAAAAAGCAAGTCCGAGAAAATTTACCACATTTGATTTTTAAAATTAAAAAATAGTATTTGACTGGTCAAATAAAGTGCTGTCAATTGACCGGCTTGCCAACCCTATTTTTTTCTGATGGCTATAGGAGTATAGGTTACCACCTGGCTTTGGAACAAAAGGTGCCCTACATAAAATTTAGTGCATAAACAATCCATGCAAGACCAGTGTCAGCAGCAGGTGCAAAGCTAGCAATAGAGGACAAGACAGGACAATTAAATGCCTTTGGCGCAAATTTCCAAAAGCAAACCAACAAAATTTGTTAAATGCACATGCAGCTGCCATACCCTGCAGACTGGTAAACAATTAAGACAATAAATTAGATTGTGTGGCTGCATCAAAGATCAAAACATATTATTATGCAATCAACAAATGTCATAAAAATTGAAAGGTACTTAGTACTTACTATAAAATGATTACAACCCACAAGTTTTTAATTTTTCTTGTTAACAAACCACAACAATATTTTACAATAAACTCTTTCTAATAGAATGTTTTTCACCAAAATTAGACAATTCGACGACAACAAAATGCAATTTTACTTATTTTTAAGTTTTAGTTTATTTATGCAATTTTTAATTATACTCGAGTTTTTCCTGTGAACATTTGACATAGACCTAAAACAAACCGTTTCTATTTAAGTAATAACTACCAAACTCAACCAACAATTTAACAAGATCGTTCACAAAAGCAACGCAGTTTTCGCAACGAACGAAAAAATCCCAATCTTCCTTCGCGGATGCGTAGCAATATCGCAGCAACTCAACCGGAACGATCCACGTAAAATAACATTTTTTTCATTTTGGAAGAATTATGCGACAAGGAGTTCCGTTTAAACTAATAAAAAATATTGCAAAAGTAACCAAAACACTTACAAATTTTTATTTTGTGATAAATAACAATAATAAACAAGATTTTGGCAATCTCACCTAAATCACAAAGATTTTAAAAATCGCAATATTATTTTTATGGCTGCAAGGAAACAGTTGTTTTCAAGGGAATTTCTTAAATGGAATTTACAATTGTTGTTTTGTTATTTTATCACATAATGAGTTTGTATAGAACTGTTGTATGAGATAAAATTGCGTTTGTTTACTGCTGCTAATGTATCCTCAACTTTCGGTTTCTGAGATTTAACTGGTAACGTGAATATTTGTATTTGTTGAATGGTTTTCAGTTTTCACAAAAAAGATTTAAACAAATTACTTGGAAACTGTATTAATTCTGTAGCTAAAACATAGTTTGTTTTATTTTTAAAACAGAAGTGCCGTTAATCGGTGTTTGTAGGTGGCTTTATCTACACAGGATGGCAGAAAATGGGGTGAAAAGTGAACCTGAACAGAGCCCAGCTAGAAGTTCACAGAGTAAAAAAAAACGCCGAGAGGACTTTCGATTCGGACCAACTTTAGGCGAGGGGTCTTACTCGACGGTGGTTCTGGCATGTGAAATTGCAACAGGGAAGGAATTTGCAATTAAAATCCTTCAAAAGAGACACATTATAAAAGAGAAGAAAGTGCCACAGGTAAAAACCCAAAATTCTTAAACGTTTATAGAGTCAAAACAAACAACTTCTAAGTGAATTTGTTTCTATTTTCAGGTTGAGAGAGAAAAGAAAGTTTTAAGTCGCCTCGATCATCCTTTTTTTGTGCAACTTTATTTTACATTCCAAGATACAGAACAATTATATTTCGGTCTGAGTGTGGCAAGAAAAGGCGAACTACGGGAGAAGATTAAACAATTAGGTAAAACTTGATGTTGCTTTTAACACATCGAACCCTAATGTGAAACTTCTCTTGTGATAAACCATATTTATTTGTGCAGGTAAATTTGATTTGGAATGTGCAAGGTTTTATTCAGCACAAATAGTTTCAGCGCTTGAACATCTTCATTCCCTGAACATCGTACATCGAGATTTGAAGCCAGAAAACATCCTTTTTAATGACAAACTACAAATTCAAATCACTGATTTTGGGACTGCAAAAGAATTACCACAAGATGATTCAGGGGATTCGCCTCGGACTTCATCGTTTGTCGGAACCGCTCAATACGTTTCCCCTGAACTACTCAAGGACAAAGAGATTTGTACAGCTTCCGATTTGTGGGCGCTGGGCTGCATAATTTACCAAATGTTGGTCGGGAATTACCCTTTCAAAGCTCCAAACGAGTATTTAACATTTCAACAAATTTTAGCCTGTAAATATGAGTTTCCTGAAGAGTTTGACCGAGAGGCAAAGGACATAATTGAGCAATTGCTGCAACTGGAGCCGATGGAAAGACTTGGAAGCAAAACTCGGGGCGGATACCAAGCTTTAAAATCACACAAGTTCTTTACAGGAATTGAGTGGGACAAATTATTGACTCAAGATCCTCCAAAACAGATGATGCAACATTCACAAGACAGCTCCGATGAAGACAATGATGAAGTGAATGAAGTTATTGACAATTTTGAACATGCTTCTTTTATTGATGATTTCAAAAAACAGATTTCTGAAGTGGATAAAAAAAGGAAAGGGGTGAGTTGAAGCAAAAATATCATCGGATAATCTGTTTACTACATTTTATTCACCCAACTTCAGGAGAATCAAATTTGGATCAATAACTAACATGTGTGCAAATTTGAATACATTTGAAGCACTTTTCCTTGACTAAACAGATAACAAACCAGCAATCGACAAAAAAAATACAAGACAAAACAATATGCATCTCCTTCAGGAAAGCTATAAATATCAGTTAATCAAACCATGGAAAATCTGTTTTCGCATTTTATTCACCCAACATTATTTTGTTTTCAGTCACATGAAGAGCTTGTACAAAGCGACCCTGATGACATTACCGGATATGGATTGCCCCTCAACCTGACAAAACACGATCGGGAAAAATGGTTGAACAAACAACAAACGTCTCAGTGGGATTACTTTGCGAAGGGGAAACTTATACTTAAACGAGGTAAGTGAAATCTTATAGTTTCAAAAGTTCAGATTAAGTTGAACTGAGCAAACAAGTTTTGTGCATATTGTGATAAATCTAACATAGTTACATTGATTTCTACTAACCCAAATCGAGGTAGTTGCAATGTTCAGATTTGGTTCAACTTTCCAAACAAACTCGTTTTTGTGCTAAATCCAACTCACATCAATTTCCACTAACCCACACTTGTTCTCAGGCCAGTTGGAAAAGAAGCGCGGTTTTTCAATCAAGCTCCGTGAGTTCCTTCTTGTTGAGGGCCCCAAGTTGATCTACATCGACCCCAACACAATGGAGGAGAAGGGGGAAATCCCCTGGTCCCAGGACTTACGGGCTGAGCCAAAATCTTTTCGCATTTTTTTCATCCACACACCGAACAGAACATATCATCTCATGGACAAAAGCAACAATGCAATAAAGTGGTGCAAAAAAATTGAACAAATTAAGAAATTCTACTTCAGTTCCTAAATACACAGCATCACAACTTTCCGCAAGTTTAGGAAATCAACTGATGCACTTTTGTAAATTGTGTTTGTTTTTCTGTTTTCACCCACAAATTAAGCTGCCCTCATTTATGTAATTGAACATTTCAAGTTATAATAAACCTAACTTAGTGGTGCTTGTAAAGTCACCTTTGCTTCGAGAGAACCTTAAATATTTTATCATTGCCATAATTATTTGCATTTTTTATTTTCTGTGTGTTCTTCTTTCATTGTTTCTTATAACTTGAAATATCCCGCCTGACTTTGTGCAAATATTAAAATGTGTGATTGTCAGAAAACAGCATTGGTTTAGATCTGTGTAGTGCAGTTAATTGAATTTTAAGTGCCTCTATTTTAAGACTATTTGGTCGAGTGGTAGTTTAGGTGGCTTTAAGCACCGCATTGACACTGCAAATAGTTGGGGGATTTGGCGAGTGGTACAGATTGTGACAAATGAGGACGAATGGTACCGCAACACAGATTGAGAAACAACGATGTGAATAAACGGCATTGATTTAGATCTGTGCTGTGCACAAGTTAAGTTAATTGAATTTTGAGCGCCTAAAAATAGTTATGGGGGTTAGCGAGATTGTGACATGTGAGGAAAATTGAGAAACACTGATATGAATCTGCAACAGCCGCTCAAGGACGACACCTAGTGTCTGCAAGAGATAAAACACGCGACGCATTTGAACCTGAAAACGTGTTGTCATGGAAACAAAGATATACTGCGCACTTCAGTCTTCTACCCAAGTATTAAACCAATCCTTGCACTTCTCACTTGCATCGCGACTGCAACGATCAACCATTGTCACGTCATAATAGTTAGTTGTCGAATTCCACAATCTCCGGCTCTCCACGTTATTTTCCCTCCTCACAACTTGCGGAAGCCGATGATTGGTCCGTAACTGTGGCCACGTGACTTCACGATGTCGCGCCGCCCTTACAATCTGCTCATGACGTAATTTTAGGGCGAAATGACCTGAAGCGAGACCTGAAGGACGCTGCTGACCGCGAGGATAGCGCGTGGGAATTTCAAACCCGGAACTTCCTTCCGCACTCCGCGACAACCGTGGGAACACACCAGGGGGCGCTGTCGCGTGATGTGATTGTGACGTGATAGGCGTGGGAATTGTGTTTCTGGAATTGATGACAATGCTCCTTGTCTTGAGACTGTGATCCCAGAAATGTCGATTGTTGTTGTTTGGAATGTAACTTTCACTCGCCACACGGCGGCGCCATCGAGCTTCAGACGGGTTTCTGCGAAGTAATAAAGTCAGATCCAAAAATTCAAACAAAACGACCAATCACAGCTTTATGGGTTTGACGCACTAGATAAATTTTCATTCTCTTCGATTTGCTGATAAAATCTCCCCTAGGTAATCAAACCAAAACGTTTGAATTAAGCTTAATGACCGAATTTCTAGAAACGCTTCATCTCACTATTCATAAATTTACTACAAGCTAGCCATCAGCTGATATTGTGAGGGTTGTTTTAAACCTTGAGTGTTGAGAGTAAGACAGTCGATCAACCAAAAAGTTATTTGCTGTTTAAAATATAAGCTATAAAATGTGTCTGTCAACTCAATAACCGAACGGTATAAAGTTTGTTGAATAGAAAACTTTCCAAACCTTCTTTCGTTGATGTTTGCGTCAGTTTGTGGAAAGTTTCTTCCCCGGTGATCATGTGACTCGATCGGTTGATCAACGCATTGCTTGTTTCCGAAACGCAACTTCGGATCCGAAATATTCCGAACACGACTTTCAGCTGACGTCACCGAACTTGTTCGACCGTCTGAAAGTTAACGAGAAACATTATTTGACAACAATTCCAGTTGTTACGTCAAAATGCTTTTTGTAATCAAAGCGGAATAAAGCGATCGGAAAACGTGTTATTTTTGTAATTTAATTATTTTGTGTGAGATTACGATAGTTTGCAAACCTAAATAAGTATACGTGGCAAAAAATTTAAAACAGAGAATTTTTAAATAAGCCTGAAAGTATTGTTTATCAAATAAAACAATTAAGCAAACAAGCTTAAGACAAACGGCTGCAAAAGCAGGCGCCCTGTGACAATGAGCATGCGTGCAAATACATAAAATACCCCGCAAATTTGGCGGAAGGGCAGTTTGAAGTGATTATTTTTGAAACGTGAAACTTTAAGCTGGACATTCTGAACCAAACATTCCAACAATAACCTTTTTTTCTCAAAAACTTTGCAAGAACAAATGGAACTTAAAGCTGCGAACCAACCTGGTGATTTTGCGTCGCTTCGTCTGCTCAGCAGTTTTCGTCTCTGCGACCACACAGTGCCACTGCGCCACCGAGTGGACGACCTGCCGGGTGAATGTGTCCGCGAGATGACGCTATTCCGGTTCTCCACCATTGTGTTGTGAACTTGTGGGCGCATCGACAGTGAAGACATATTTATTGCAAAGTACAGAAAGCGACAGCAGAGCCGGTTAAATCCGAGGTAGACCACAAACGCATGATTGATTGAGAACTTATACAAACACAACACAACAAAATTCACCTAAAATAACAAAGAGCCGCGTTGTAATAACAATGAGATTTTAAAAGCCATCAAGAATTCAACCGCCGCAAAACGCTCAGTGGTTTCAGCGAAGGCAATTTCCCATTTTAACTTTTAATTGTCGACATTATTTCAACATCGAAAGGTTTTCCACAAGTAAAAGTCGGTTTCGGAATAAAACGGAAACAGACGACTACGTAACAATGGTTAATACCGCTAAACCACAAAGGCCTTTTGTCAACACATTGTGACATAGTAGTGGTAATGTCCAGCGTTCTGCGGTGCTCGAATATGTTGTGCTTGTTACTATGGATACCGACCCTATCGCTCCCAACAAACCTTGCCACAATGGAACCCGCTAATTCGTGAACAGGTAACCATTATACGTCACTGACTCGAAAATTATACATGACGCAACAAAGAACGAGCGCAAAAAGTCAATTTCTATTTAAAAATGGCGTCTTTTTCAATCCCTAATATAATGTTTAATCTAGTTTCTTGCATCTGCCCTTTCCAAACTTTTACACATAGGCCACATGTTTTGAACGAGTTCAAAGCACTCAACCGTAACGAAGTTTGCTCGTTCAAACAAACCCATGTAGCGCTGGATTACTTTGCTTGAGGATAATCGTTATCTGTTGATTCTAATATTGTGTGCTGTAATCACCTCGGTGAACATCTTCCTTCGAACTTGCACATCTTGCATTTGCTGACTCAATAACCTTAAAACTAGTTTTCTGCCTGAAAATCTGTGTGTGACATCTAACATAGTAATTCACTACAAATTCCTTCCAAACTTTGTTGACATCTGACAATGACTGCAAGTCTGCTGAGAAATATAAAATGTGCCGGCAATTTGTTTGCAAAAAAGACTAAGTAATTACTACGACAGGTTATAGCTAGATCTTTCCACAGGTAAAATGCGAAGAAACTATTTGTTCGTTCGGGCTGTTGGATAAAAGATAAACTAAAAGCAGTTGCTAAAACCTCCATGGCCCAAAGTTGCCAAACTCGATCTCTTAAACTAAAACTAAAAATGCTACTTTTATATCTAAAAGACTAACAGAACAAATAACAGCTGTAGGAATCTTAAATACTCGCTGCCTTTCACAAACTTAAACCGTTCAAACATCAGTTCAGTTCCAGCAACATATGAACTGACCGACCAAACACCAACCCCCCCACACACGCACTCATATATACGCACTGCGCGTGTTTCAGGATTCGATACATTTTTAGAGCGTCTTCGCAGCGCTTTCTACAAACAATCGAACGTTTACTCAAATCACGTGATCCGTCGTAAACATATGGCGCTTGCATCAATCATAATGTTTATGACGTAACAATGTTTACTATAGAAAAATAGTCGCACGACAAAACAAATGTTCTCGGTCGAATAATAGAAAAGCGTTATGCGCGTTATGAGCAATAAAATGATCACATGAGATAGTTATGTAGATATAAGTGGTTTTGCAGTGCGCGTGAGTAGCAATTATCTTCAGAATAAATTAGTTCGTGTGCCAGTCGCCCTAGCAACGTGTAAATATAAACCTCTCAACAAATTGTCAAAGTTTATTATTTCGATTTGGTTTGATGACACTTTTGTTTCTATGACAATAACTTACTGAAACACAAGCTGTCATCTACTTATTGTTAATTTATTCCTCTTTTCCTCTTTTTACAAAGTGTAAACAAATAAACGCCGTAAAAATGCAAAACTATCAGCAAAAACTGACTAAGGAATTGCCACAAATATTTTTAAACATAACTTCTAATCGACTGATAAAATAAATGGCAAAGATAAAAATTGCGCCCAACGTGGGGCTCGAACCCACGACCGTTGGATTAAGAGTCCAACGACCTACCGACTGAGCTAGCCGGGCACCGCGCATCAATCGCCCAAAAAAACAGATTTAAACAGTCCAGTAAGCCCGTTCTATACCTGTTTTTTACTTGTTGTTTCAAACAGAGTATTTCATACTAACTGTCCTTGAATGTCTTTTCTGCGCCAAACTCGTTAACACTTCAACAATCTGTCCTTGAACGTCTTTTCTGCGCCAAACTCGTGAACACTTCAACAATATTTGACCATAAAACCGACTTTGAAAGTATGAGTAAAGTAATTTACAATCTGCCTTTTCGTCGAATTCTGGTCGAAAGATCTTTTGTCAGAAGTGCAAACAGTACACTGTGCGGCGGAAAACTCAGCTACAAACCATTTATAACACAATCCAAATAAGACCACCGCCCTATATTTGTATTACGCTGTTAGACACATAAAAACGCGACCGTTTCAAACATATTTTCAACGTAGAGTTACGATGGAAAACACGTTGTTTTTCTGACTGTGTCTCAACTGGGTGTTGAAACCTGGTTGAAAGGCAGCATTATGACCAACATGGTAATTTTAAGGGCAATTGAATAAGTCTGTGAAGCGAATCCATATTATTATAGGGTCCTCAGTAAAACGCGTCGTCCAAGTATATATTCCATCTCATATTTCGCACAACTTAACTACACACTTTCACATCTTGGTTAATAAATACATATTCTGTTAGGACTTTTAAGAGTTAAAATATTCATAAACTATTCCAATTAAATACAGACAACCAATAGCAATTATACAACGATGAATTGAATTTGCGACACTATAGTAAACTCGACATTGTGAAAATGATAGCAGTCCTTCCATATTCCTAAACGACTCAATCAATATTTTAGCTACTTGAAAGTTGGCACACAATTGACATGAAGACACTTTAACTAAACCACGCAGCGCACTTCAGTAATAAACCCTTTATTGTGATCTTAACACTTTCTACAGAAACGAACTAATTCAGACACTAAACTACTAAAGAAACTCCTCATTTAAGTTCCAACAAAAATCTAGTTTTAAGTTTTGTCAGACTTAGCATTAGAAACTTTTGAGCCGTCAAACTGCACAAGGTTTTGCCGCAGAACAAACTTTTCTGGCAGAGTTTTCTCGCGCACTTATTCCCGGAGAGCTGAACTTTCAAGTGGACATTGTCCAGTTAAAATCACTTCAAACTATAGCAAAGTATTTGAGACTGAAATAACCTCTACAAGTGAATGGAAGCGAAAGTGCAAAGTTGTTTTCAGCAAAACCTCTCATATAACAAACCAAAACAACAACAAATTTATGTTAAATCTTGTTGTAAACACAATCAAATGCAACAAGGTAAATGTACATAAGTATTACGAGGCAGGGTTGTACCTATCAAATGACAACAATGAATATGTTTATGACCAGGAACATTATTCACAAAAGTTGCTTAAATCTAATCTCTTGCACCACACAGTGGGCAAAGTTTTGTCAGTGAACAAAGTTTTTCAAATATTCATAATATTGCATTATCCAAATGTGTTCGTAAAATATATTTTTGTGTCGTTGAAACGTGGATAATAGAAATGGTTTGAACTAATATATATGTTACAATAATTATGAGCTGATGCAAAAAGCAATATAATTACCCCAAGAAAATTGGCTGGATATATTGACACGAAATGAACATTTTAATGAATATTACAGGCAAAGGACCAATCCACAACACATTCCACAGACACAACTCCCAGCAAACAGAACATTAGGATGTAATTGAATAACTTAACAAACTCACTTTAACTATGAATGTGGCTTTGTGAACAACTGGTTTAAACATGCTTCTTAAAAACTTGAAACCATGTACTAAAATGTTTTTGCACCCTGTAGCACATTGTTAACTTTTACAGCTTGCAAGCTTGTATGAGGAACTAGAAGTTAACATCAATAATATGGTGTTAGAAACAATTGCACAGAGTAAGGACAAAAAAACTATTTAACAGTGCTGGCAAAAAAAACACTTAAACTTTCTCGAGATTATTTACACTACAGTCAATGTATTTGTATGTTTGAAGTGAATCCTGTTCAGAATGTTGAAGATAAGATGTGGTTTGTGTGGCTCTAAGTACAAATGTTGTGCATAAATATTCTGAAAACCCGTGAAATAAAATAACAAACTTACTGCAACTTTATGACGATGTCATGAACTTTTCGCTTTGGGTTTGTGCACAGATCTCTGCAAAAAATCAACACGGATGTAAATTCGTCAACACATAATGTAACTATCATACCCATGTTGGCCAAAACGACAAAGTTAAAAGAAACACAGGGTTGAATGGATTGGTGCCATTAAGTTTTACCTCACTGAGCTAGTGTATTTTTGCCAGTAATTCTTGAGACATTTTTTCCTAAATGTACAAGCAACAAAATAAAACAATTCTGAATTTTGATGTGACCTGTTTACAATCCACTGCACAGATTTTTATGTTCTGTTAAGTTTGTACAGTTGCATTGTGATAAAAGAATGTGTCACATGACCATGTTTGCATTGTAATCAAACAATTGCAAGTTTTACAACACAAACAGGCTGACAAACAAAATCAACACAATAGATCAAAAACATACGAATAGTTATCAGCTACACACCCATGCTTTCTACCTGGCTTCAGAAAAGTTGAAGTTAATATTTATAACTTTCATTTAGGCTGATTAAACAAGAAAACAAAACTTACACAATAAAATCCAGTTGATTGTCGGGGTTAAATCGCAAAATGACTTCAATATCAACTGGAAATTGCTCCTGTCTGGCTGATAAAACAAGTGGCGGAGATTTTAGGTGACCAGTACCCACTGAAACCTATGTAAAAAACATTTATTTACAAACACAAAGTCACAAAAATCAGTTAAAAATTTGTTACCTGGTCAAAAAATGCCTCCACATCTATGTGAGAAATTTGAACATCAAAAAAATTGGTGTTGGAGACAATGAACTGGTTCTGTTAAAACAATAGCTTGACAAAAACCTTTTATGACATCATAACAGTAGTCTTACTGTGAGCACGATGACAGCACTGGAGTCCTTCTTGTGAAGAGTGACATTGTAATTGACAATTTGACCTTCAGTGATTGTGACCGCTCTTGGAAGCAGAAAAAACAAAACCAACCCACAAAGTAACAAGCAAATAACGACTGCCAGAAGCACATAAAATTTCCTGCAAATAACATGCGACATTTTGAAAATTTACTCTATCTGTTAAACATCCCATAACTCAACAAATGTTATACTTCTCTACTTACGTTCTGGATGGTTTAAGTCTTCGGTCGTTGTAAGGAATCAGTGCAACCAATTCGTCTTCTTGTTCTGCAATAAAAACATGTCATAAATATATTTACTATAGATGTGGTTCGTCATGGTGTCAAACCACAGTAGGTATGCGTTAAAGACTCGTAGCTTGTTATCTACCATAGTACAATGTCCACTGTAGTTATATATATAACCTATGCTGATAAACACACTGATAACAAAAAACAATAGCCTGGAAATACGATTTAATTTTTTGAATTAGAGTTAGACAACCTTACTAAGGTGAATGAATTTACAAAAAGTAAGTTATAGAACTACCTTGTAAAAGTTGTAAACAAAAAATCAAACAGAATTTTTATTCTATGTACAGATGAAAGTTTACACGGACACACTTTCACCATCAATTGAATGCTCAACAGTTATACCAGCAATATGTTCTATCAGATGGTAAGCTATGCTATTTTAAAAAAAAAATGAGAACTAGCACAGATATAAAAAGCACAGTTTTGTTTCTAAATAAGTTACATAACAAAAAGTTTTACAATATCCAGTCCTTTTAACACAGTATTGTTAGCTTTCAAGACACAGTGTGGTCACATGAATATAGACAGTATAGTGCATTGTGCATCAAACTCGGCACAGACAACAGTTATAACGCAAGCCTTTTAGGCAAGATTGAAAAACAAACTATAGAATGACTATGTTGCTTAATGCATTTTTAACACAAGATTTAACACAAACTGTATTTTGGTCAACAACCTTAATTCATACCACATACAGATATCAGTGATATTGCACCTGTGCACTGTAGTCCATATTATGTTACATGTTCTGTGCTATTAAGATGCATTCTTAACTGCCCAGTAGAGATTAATTTTAATATAGCTGAAACTCTGAGACTGTGGTAAATGCACATTGGCAGTATTGGCAGGAATATTATGTTTTACCTTTAGCAATCCGTCCAGTGCCGTTGCACGTCGGACAAGTTCTTCCATCTTTTCCACTGAACTCAACGTAACTAAAATCTTCAGTATCTACAAATATGGCTTGTCTAAATTTTTTTTGTTTAAAAATAAATGATCTGCATAACACAACTAAAATAATGAGGCTAACAATGATAAACATTTACAAACTGTTGTGAAACATTAAAACTAGTTAAAAATTTCTGTATATAGTGTTCCATAGTTAAAAATTTCTTTTCCAACCTTTTAGAAAATTGTTTTTTTGCCATAAAAACTAAACTAAACATTATCATACATGTGATTTATGCATGAAACTATAACAATAAATCACACTTAAATAACATTAAACTTACTTATATCATTTGTTTCTGAAATACTTCCATAGTTTGTCCCATTCACAGCACCATTACCGACAGTTTCTTCTGTAGATAACCTATGTTTTCTCTTGATTTTTAACATTTTTCGCACTAAACAACTTTTTACTCCACGATTACATTATTGTCGCTTTCTGCACAAAAAATCACTGAAAAACAACAAACAACACTTAAAGTGCGAAGTAGTATTAAATTTATCGTTCTTCAGCAATTAACTCGCCAACATTTCTACACAGACTGAACTGAAATCCACAAATTCAACCCGAGCTGTCAATCAAAGCTGTTTAGGCGTGATGTCACTTCGTCATGCTTACACGCGCATATTTATTCATGCGTAACGATGAAAACATGATTGGATTTACAATTACATTGTATGTTTTCGTTTTCTGCGGCAAATATAACGTTTTTT
>QLIY01000586.1:60015-103084 GCA_003260075.1 Phallusia mammillata
TTAGGGTTAGAGTTGGAGTTAGGGTTTGGTTTCAAGCTACGGTGGTTGTTAGGGTTTGGTTTCAAGCTATGGTGGTTGTTAGGGTTTGGTTTCAAGCTACGGTGGTTGTTAGGGTTAGAGTCGGAGTTAGGGTTTGATTTCAAGCTACAGTGGCTAATAGGGTTAGCGTTGGAGTTAGGGTTTGATTTAAAGCTACGGTGGCTATTAGGGTTAGCGTTGGAGTTCGGGTTTGGTTTCAAGCTACGGTGGTTGTTAGGGTTAGAGCTGGAGTTAGGGTTTGGTTTAAAGCTACGGTGGCTATTAGGGTTAGATTCTGAGTTAGGGTTTGGTTTCAAGCTACGGTGGCTGTTAGGGTTAGCGTTGGAGTCAGGGTTTGGTTTCAAACTACGGTGGCTATTAGGGTTAGCGTTGGAGTTAGGGTTTGGTTTCAAGCTACGGTGGTTGTTAGGGTTAGAGTTGGGGTTAGGGTTTGGTTTCAAGCTACGGTGGTTGTTAGGGTTAGAGTCGGAGTTAGGGTTTGGTTTCAAGCTACGGTGGTTATTAGGGTTAGAGTTGGGTTTGGTTTCAAGCTACGGTGGTTGTTAGGGTTAGAGTTGGAGTTAGGGTTTGGTTTCAAGCTACGGTGGCTGTTAGGGTTAGCGTTGGAGTTAGGGTTTGGTTTAAAGCTACGGTGGCTGTTAGGGTTAGCGTTGGAGTTAGGGTTTCGTTTAAAGCTATAGTGGCTATTAGGGTTAGCGTTGGAGTTAGGGTTTGGTTTCAAGCTACGGTGGCTATTAGGGTTAGGGTTGGAGTTAGGGTTTGGTTTAAAGCTACGGTGGTTGTTAGGGTTAGCGTTGGAGTTAGGGTTTGGTTTCAAGCTACGGTGGCTATTAGGGTTAGCGTTGGAGTTAGGGTTTGGTTTCAAGCTACGGTGGCTATTAGGGTTAGCGTTGGAGTTAGGGTTTGGTTTCAAGCTACGGTGGCTATTAGGGTTAGGGTTTGGTTTCAAGCTACCCCCCCCCCCCGGTGGCTATTAGGGTTAGCGTTGGAGTTAGGGTTTGGTTTAAAGCTACGGTGGCTGTTAGGGTTAGCGTTGGAGTTAGGGTTTGGTTTCAAGCTACGGTGGTTGTTAGGGTTAGAGTTGGAGTTGGGTTTGGTTTCAAGCTACGGTGGTTGTTAGGGTTAGAGTGGGAGTTAGGGTTTGATTTGAAGCTACGGTGGTTGTTAGGGTTAGCGTTGGAGTTTGGGTTTGGTTTCAAGCTACGGTGGTTGTTAGGGTTTGATTTCAAGCTACGGTGGCTATTAGGGTTAGCGTTGGAGTTAGGGTTTGATTTCAAGCTACAGTGGCTATTAGGGTTAGCGTTGGAGTTAGGGTTTGAAACAAAGCTATGGTGGTTGTTAGGGTTAGGGTTTGGTTTAAAGCTACGGTGCTTATTAGGCTGAGAGTATTCCAATCCCTTAATGCAACAGGTTTTTAAACGTTTTGGCGCAACATGATTCCTGTGACCTTATTTCGGACCGACGACACCCTAAATACACGATGACGTAGTTAGGGGGTTAAATGCACCACCAGAAATTTGTCGCACAAATAGTTATTTAATGAGACGGAATTTCAAACTGGGTTTAAGCCGTATATGGAGCTGGACACGCATATTTGTTACAATGACGGATTCTATTATCTCGTTTTAAACTAACGATTGTGTGTCGATGTAAAGTGGGCAGTAACGAGACAATTAACATGATTGTGACAGATGACTTGTGACGCAAATTGAACTCCGGTTAACCCCCCCCCCCAGGGTTTGGTTTCAAGCTACGGTGGTTGTTAGGGTTAGAGTTGGAGTTAGGGTTTGATTTAAAGCTACGGTGGTTGTTAGGGTTAAAGTGGGAATTAGGGTTTGGTTTCAAGCTACGGTGGTTGTTACGGTTAGAGTGGGAGTTAGGGTTTGATTTGAAGCTACGGTGGTTGTTAGGGTTAGCGTTGGAGTTAGGGTTTGATTTAAAGCTACGGTGGTTGTTAGGGTTAGAGTGGGAATTAGGGTTTGGTTTCAAGCTACGGTGGTGGTTAGGGTTGGAGTTAGGGTTTAATTTCAAGCTACGGTGGCTATTAGGGTTAGCGTTGGAGTTAGGGTTTGATTTAAAGCTACAGTGGCTATTAGGGTTAGCGTTGGAGTTAGGGTTTGAAACAAAGCTATGGTGGTTGTTAGGGTTAGGGTTTGGTTTAAAGCTACGGTGCTTATTAGGCTGAGAGTATTCCAATCCCTTAATGCAACAGGTTTTTAAACGTTTTGGCGCAACATGATTCCTGTGACCTTATTTCGGACCGACGACACCCTAAATACACGATGACGTAGTTAGGGGGTTAAATGCACCACCAGAAATTT
Source organism: Phallusia mammillata (assembly GCA_003260075.1). Lineage (NCBI taxonomy): Eukaryota > Metazoa > Chordata > Ascidiacea > Phlebobranchia > Ascidiidae > Phallusia > Phallusia mammillata. The sequence goes on from QLIY01000586.1 coordinate 62,376, forward strand.
GTCGCACAAATAGTTATTTAATGAGACGGAATTTCAAACTGGGTTTAAGCCGTATATGGAGCTGGACACGCATATTTGTTACAATGACGGATTCTATTATCTCGTTTTAAACTAACGATTGTGTGTCGATGTAAAGTGGGCAGTAACGAGACAATTAACATGATTGTGACAGATGACTTGTGACGCAAATTGAACTCTGGTTAACTGAACCCTATGAACCCTAACCCCTAAATTGAACCCTATGTGTGACATTAACCCATTTAACCCACAGAATATACGGACGCCCAAAGAGGTTCGGACAAAAGGAGGAATAATTTCGGTCAAACCTCAAAGCCAATAAACCAACAAAGAATAACCAATAAAGTGCCGGAAAGTTTGTGCAGATTAAGATTTGTGACAAACGTGATTTGTGCGACAACAATGGAACGCCTATTCGATATTATTTGTCACCAAACGAAGCCACGCCCAGAACAATAAGTACAAAGTTAATTTCGGTGGCAAATTTTCGTGTTTTAAGCCTTGTAAAGTGTATAGCGAACAAAACGTAGATTGTTAGTGTGGCGCGCAAGCATAAAAAGTTTGGGAAACGCTGTTCTAGAGACAAGCAGTTTGTTTACTTATCAACTTTCGAATTTGTCGCTCGGGCATTGATCATTGAATTCCAAAAGTTAGGTTTTGGGCCGAATATATAAAAAGTTTGGACAGAAACATCAACAAAAGAAAAATCGTTTAATTTGAACGTAATTGTTGCGTCACAATCAAAAGAACAAGAAGCGTGGAACAAAAGAAATTCGAGCAAAAGCGAAAATATTTCCAGAAAGTTTTGTTTGCGGCCGGAATTATCAAGAAACTAAGGTTCCGTATTTTGCTGCGAGCAATCTAGAATTCCTACAACGTCGTATTGTCATAACTTGTCGTCATGCCAACAATAATGGGTGTTTATGCGACATAATGGTACTGGTTCGTGTTGTCTTTGTCTCTTTGCATGTAATCGCGCTCTATTAAGCTTTCAATCCTTTTCTTGATGTCCGTCGGCTGTGAACAAAAATATTTGGAAATATTAGAAACTGAAACATGCCACAAGCGTTACAATATAGATTATGACATCATAAACAAAGGCCCTGTGCAGCCCAATCGGTGCATCAAGTCGAAAACTAATCTGGGCTTTTACGGTGCCATTAGATGGTATATATATATATATATATGATATAAACCAATTTCTTTGTATCAGTAATTTCAAAATAAAAACAATCAGGTGAACGGCGGCCGTGAAATAAGGATCTGCGATGCGGTTTTCAATTTATAAGGTCTCATCAGTGCATCTGGTGACAAGACATGGGCCGTTTGAGCTAGTGTAGCCATTCAACGGCAGTTTGTTGGGGGCATTGTCTGCCGCTTATCTATTATTGGCTTCATGCTTTTACATTGATACTGTGACACTGAACCCGGTTTGTTTCCCAAGCAGTTGCTTGGCTATTGTGACCCAGTTTCATGTGTGCTGTATGCCCAGTTGTGGCATCGCACAGAATAGGTGAAGTACGGGTTTTTACCCTGTTACTCCCAACATGAATGGCTAAACTAGCCAATATGCCCTACGTATTGTCACCAGCTGCACTGATGAGACCTTATAAATCGAAACAATGTGCACTGTCTGCAGCTTACTTGTATTTTGGGGCTTGATGCTTTTGCATGGAGCAGCATTAGCGTTGAACCAAAACATTAATACACAGAAATAACGTTCGTGTGATGCTGAACCGAATCAAGTCGGCCTCTTAAGCATATTAACACGGGAAGGTGGAGATTAAAAAAATCGGGATTAAACCCAGGGCAGAAACGCACAAAACATGTTCGTTTAAATAAGTGGAATGCCATGAATTTACTTTTGTATGTTTCCAGGCACAATACGTGTTAAAAGAATCCCGAAACGTATGAAGCTAAACATGTGCCTCGGGAACTCAAGCATTATAAAACCTTGTAGGGCGGTTTAAGCATTAGAACATGTCGTGGACGTAGTTTTTACATGCTTAGGCATAATGTGTGTTAGACCAACCCACATCAAAAACATATAAACATACGTACCTTAATCGGGAACTTGAGTTGGTCGTAAACTTCGGACGCTAGAAGTTGATGCGACAAAGACTTTCTCATTTTCATTGTTCTAACAATCGCTGCATCTATCTGATATTGTCGGTCCTGGAAAACGCGTTCGGTCGTGTCGATGTTTTCTTCAACCTGTGAATATAAACAGCATGGGTGAGTGGGAAATTACCCGGCCTCCACGCTTTCCATAAAGTTTTACGTAGATTAAATAAACCCCAGACGTTACCGCTGCGTGATTACAGGAAGTCGTTATCTCAAAGCCACGCGCATGCATCCAATTGTATTGGCTTATCTAATCGTCAATTGTGACGTAATAAGGGTTTAAATAAAGAGTTCACTGCACTAACAATACAAAAGTAGCTCGTCTTAGGGACCTTGAGCTGTAGAAAGTGCCAAGTTTAAAGTTGGGCCGGGTTTCGGTCTTGTACTTTCGGATTTGGGCCTGCTTACAATTTTGCACAAAGCGTTTTGCCGCTTAACGCGTCGTTTTAAACTAAAAAACGAAATTAGGCAACGGAGCAACAGCTGGCAGTTTGACGTGTGAATTAAGTATTTACGTGCGGTCTAACACATTAGTGTGGGAAATTTTCCGAAGCAGAATAAATACGCCATAAGGGAATTCCCAAATATAATTGTTGGGCCCCTTTCTTTAAATTTCGGGATTAGCCCAACATGATCCGTTGCGCAACCCGCTACGGTTGAACGCACACAGCTAGTTCCCCGACTTGCTACGGTTGAGCGCACACAGCTAGTTACCCAACCCGTTTTCCAACCCACCGTTTCTTTCATCTGAATTTGGTTGATTTTGATCCGAATCAGTTTATGTTTGAAATCGGAGTTGAACTCGAACTTGTCGTCGTCACCCACATCTTTGCCCTTGGGAATCTGAAGGTCAAATATATCAAGGTTAACTGCTTGGCTGAAACTTGGGGGTGATTCGCTTTCGATGACGTGGTACGATGACGTCATACTGTATATGACGTAAAAATCTCTAGTTTTAGGTCACATTCTAATTTAGTTTAAGCGTTTTACAATATTTTTGGGCCAGATATCGTTTTACAAATCGTGGCCACTCACTGCTAAAGTTTTGGAATAAAAACTTTTATCCACGCAGGTGCACAGCAAATAACACAAGCATGTAGGTTTCCAAATCCCTGGTTTAAAGTTTCGAACAAACCTTGGTTAGAACTCTGGCCTTCCCACAAGCGAGCGATTGTAAAGTTCGTTTCAACTCAACGTCTTTACACAAAGTCTCATCTCGGATGTATTTGTACGAGAAGACGTCGCCCTCGTTGAATAGGAGAAGAATCAAAGTTTGGAAGAGAGAAACCTGAAGCTCCTTGTTGCCCTGGAAACATGTTTATGACATCACTATTTATTTACCAAGTTCTGGAACCTTTTGTTTGTCTCATTTTTTACACTTTGGTGATAACTTAAATCTTCTAACAAAACTATAAAGATTCCTCAAGTAACTATTCAAAACATTTTGATTCCTTCCCAATATATTACATAGTAGATGCTAACCCATGCAAATATCATTTAAAATTGGCTCTTTTATTAACTTTCCAGGTTATATTCCCAGAGCTGAAGTGTCTATTTACAAACCACATGTAAACATCAAAGTAAATTCCTTCCCTGTTGGGAACTACTGCTATAATCCATGATGATCAAAGCAATTTAAGTTTAAATTTTACAACTTAGTAACTTACATTTTTAAACTTGCTTTTCAAGACACAATGTCCGAGAGTTGATTGAAACGTGAGTTTTCTCCCAGAATGTTTCATCAGATAAAACTGTCTGAAACACTCCTGGAGTTTGCCCTGAAACAAATCAACACAATGTCAATTATTTGTGTCAGTAAATTCACGTTCTATAATAAAAGTTATAAGCCTGACAGCAAACACACACAAGTAATGTAGAGGTTTGATTAAATTGTAAACTGCGAATATTTTTCAACACTTACACACACTTTTATCGACTGGTCCCAAATAGAATATTTTATTGACTCTATTAAATTGTGTTTTTGAAATTAACTTTCACCAAATTACTTTTTAGTTTGAAATTTTAGTTTTAGCTCCGTGAATGACATTTCAAACATCAACTAATAAAAGTGGATTTAACAGTATTACCATTGCACATAAAGTATCATGCATTTGAAAGTATATTTATTATTCCACATTTGCATTAGATCAAAAGTTTGTCATTATGTGAATTCTAAACAAGAGTCACATAAGAGCTATTCGATAAACATTACCAGTTTACAATTACAGAGTTGCACCCACAATAGTGGCTGTGTGAAACATAAACATTACAGTTCATTTGACCAAAAACAAAACTGCCAGAGTACTTGTGTATATAGAATAATACATCATGCAGACGTTTTAACAATCACTGAATATTTTAACTAAATTACAAGTCTGTGTGTTTCTGAGTTGCACCAACAATAGTGTTTACACATACAGAGTTGCACGCACAATAGTGGTTGTGTGAAACAGTTTACTGTAAAACCCACTTCAATGCCACACATGAAACCAACCAACCATTTCAACGGGCAATCGAACTTCCATGGCCGTGTATGTCGGCCAATATCCCATTGTGAGAATGTTAACGTTGATATCTACGCTGATATCTTGCATGTCTGCCTTCGTGGACTGGTACTGTAGAGAAAAAATACATTTGTTATATTATTACCTCAAATCTATTTCACAACAATGTAATGAGTGTTTTTTCAAGTGGTAAAAACACATGTGCAACTGGAAAAACAACATTGTTTCGTTAACTGTCTGCTTATCATATACACTCATCGTAAAGAAGTAACATGTATTAAATTTATTTCAAATGTGAAGAAATCAATAATTCATAATAATAACAGGACAGTTTGTTGAAATGTGTTCAATTGTACGCCACATGTGGTGATGTATTATTGGCCTATAATATTCTTTCAGGGGTTACAAAGTAAACCTATTTGTCAACAATTGTTAGGGAAGCAAATAACTTGACCCAGCAGAACATTTGCTAACGTGTAATGTCTACAGACAAACCAAATTTAAATGAATATGAAAGGGGGAGCAGTAGGATCGGTGTAAAATAAAAATGTAATCTGCCTTAAACTTTAAACTTTATAAACCGCAGTTTACGATCGAACAATATAGTATAATCACATTATGTGTCACTTGTGTTATTGTTGCACATGTGTTCTGTGCACCGAGTGTATTTAACAAAGTTTTAAAAGCAGGCACAGGTTTTATCGTGCATTGGTTTAAAGCAGCTCAAACACTAGTACAGTGGTTCAGGACCGTAAGTACGCGGACCCCCGTTCAGAACCATTCAACCAGTTAAACATAAACATCATACACTCACCTGTCTGTATTGACTCATCAGCTCCTTCGAGTGGAACATATCTTTGAACATTCCTTCGAGTTTACTCGTGAACGCTCCACCGCATTCCTGTTTCAACTTCGACAGCATCGACTTCTCGGCATCAACAGAAGCACTTTTGCCCACTAGGAGGCGCTTTGCAAGGTCTTTTTTGTAAAAAGCTTCAAAAACGTCTTTTCCTAAAATCAAGGAAATGAAAATGAGGACAAAATTTGATTTTACTTCTATGTTGCAGAAAAATCATAAAACTGACAAATGAAACAATCGAGTAATTATGAAGCACACAATTTTAACAAGTTTGTTTACTTGATTTTGTATTTTGATTCAGAGAGAAAATGACAAAAAAACAGTGGAAAATTCAAATAAATCGTTTACTAATAGCTGGGAGATTATGCTCATAATAAACTAAGATACAGAATAATAAATGGACTAATTATTAAACATACAATTTGTTTTGCTTGCTTTCATAGTTTGATTCAGAAAGTTGGAAAATGACAAAAGAATACTGGAATAATTAATTAAATCTTTTTCGTACTAGTGAATTATAGATTATATTCACAATAGGAATAATAGGATAATTGTCAACACTAAATGCAAGCTGGTGTTTTCAATGATTGGAAGATTATGTTCATAACAAACTAAGATGCAGAGTAATGTGAAAACTATCAACAGCAGCAACATTTTATTTACCGTGTATAAACCTGAACAACAGCATGATTCGATCTAACGTCCGATCAAGTTCAGCCTCGCTTGATTCCTTGTTGCCCGATCTCATTCTCTGGTCGACATATTTCGCTGGAAATTAAACCAACGATGGTGACAAAACAATACTCTCAAGTTACATATGTGGTGCCAAGTACTTTGCTATATTTTTGATACAAAAACAAAATGGTTTAATACAGCAATGACTAAAATCCTTTGTTTTATTAAGTAGTAAAATGTTACAAATAGTATTTAGTTTTACAGATTTTCTTCATAACATCCTAAATCAGTGGTTCTCAACCTTTTTAATTAACACCCCAGAACCACAGAAAATCACTGAAGACTGTTACTTTGAAAGCTAAAATAGCAATGCTTGGAGGTTTTCTGAGGTTTGGTGCGAGCCGCAAAATAAGTAGATGGGAGCCGCAGTTGAGACTCACTGACTTTAATACAATTTTGCATGATATGGTTGGTTGCACAAAACCGGTTCGATAACCCACTTGACAGAACAAAATATTTCTGACTTGAGAAACAGCATGTTATCAACTCACCTATCAGCTCTGCAGGTTTGTTTTGTCGTTTGTTGACGGAGCTTTCGAAAGCTCGTTGTAATCCGTGAATAAACTTTGCATCTTTATCGAAACAAGTATTTACGATGTTGTCGAGTTTTTCCTTCAAATCCAGCAAATCTTGAACCATTGTGGCATCCGCGTTTGAATCCATCACAATCCCGCTCGCTACACCCTGTAAATGTTATAGTGTGAAGTAGCATTATTGGTCGGAGCATAAAGACCATAAAATATGTTTAATAACAATGCCCGAACTTTATCCTAAAAAAAATGTTTGGGAGGAGCTGAAAACACACTGTTTTTAGTTCAATTTTTGTGAAAACAGACACACACATTCACCAAATTTGTTTAATAATCTGTTTTTAGGGTTTGGACATAAAAATCTTGCACTAAAACAAATTCAAAAACATAAATTTTAAAACTAAACTTTACCCCAAAAATAAGAAACTAAAACAAGTGTGAGCTAACTAGCCCCCCCCCCCCCCCCCCCCCCCCCCCCCCCCCCCCCCCCCCCTACCTTGACATGATCTGTGAAACATGTGCAGAGGGACTGAGTTCCATCTTGTATGGAGGAGAGCAGGGAATAAAATCTTTGCAAGTCCGACATGCGATTCTCGTTGATCAGATAACTCAGTCCTTTGTTAAGGAGGAAATCGGTGTGTCGAGCGATAAGTTGTGACTCCACGCAAGCAATCAGCGGTTTCCTACAATGCACAAGAAAAAATTATAATTGTGTTTTGCTCCCAAGTTTTCTGTTGAGCTTCCCCCCCCCCCTGATTTAAATAATTGTTGGCAAAAAGAAAGAAGGCAAAAAGAAGAGAGTAGTACAAAAACAATATGTGTTCCGTTTCACAAAAGTTTGTGGGGTGTTCATGGACAGAGTAGTGGGAAGGTCCCCCCCCCCCCTGATTTAAATAATTGTTGGCAAAAAGAAAGAAGGCAAAAAGAAGAGAATAGTACAAAAACAGTATGTGTTCCCTTTCACAAAAGTTTGTGGGGTGTTCATGGACAGATTAGTGGGAAGGTTATGAATTACCTTGACATGATCTGTGAAACATGTGCAGAGGGACTGAGTTCCATCTTGTATGGAGGAGAGCAGGGAATAAAATCTTTGCAAGTCCGACATGCGATTCTCGTTGATCAGATAACTCAGTCCTTTGTTAAGGAGGAAATCGGTGTGTCGAGCGATAAGTTGTGACTCCACGCAAGCAATCAGCGGTTTCCTACAATGCACGAAAAAATTATAATTGTGTTTTGCCCCCAAGTTATCTGTTGAGCTGATGGAAATGGATGTAAACAATACAAACCAGATGATAATATAGTGTGCATGTGAATGTTATTCATCTACTTACGAATGTCAACTATGTTGAAATGCCACAAGTTTGCAAAAAATTTTCAAACAGGCACTTCACCATCAACAAACTAAATCAAACCTTATGTATTTTTAAAACCTTGGTTTGGGATTTGACCAAACAGCCAAAAATCTATTAATACATTATTGTGAAAAATCCTTTCAGATTGTGTGTCCCTGCTGCCTTAAATAATCTCAGTTTAAACCTCTTCAAGTTTGTGTCACCAACAACCAAGCAACTTACAGTGTTGAATTATCCATGCAGCCTTAAAATAGTATAAGTATGCTTCTGCTTAAACCTCAGCAAGTATGTTTCAGCAACAACCAAGCAACTTACAGTGTTGAATTATCCATGCAAGTGATGCAGAGATTCCTCTCTTCCTCAATTCTCTTCTCAGTGTGAATCAAATATTCGTAAACTTCAAGTTGGTTCTTCTTTACGTCACCTTCCGTCAAGTAAAACTGTTCCGTTTCTTTCAGGAAATGTTTCTCAAACAACGAATGGTAAATCTAAAAAAACAAAATGACAAATTAAGTTCCAGTAATTCCCACAAGTCAAATCACTTGAATAGCAAACAAGTAAGTTTGCTTTCAAGAACAACACTGTAATTTAGTTTAGCTCAGTCCTTTGGTGAAATACCCACAAATGTGGAATAAACTATAATGTTTTTATGCTGGGCGCTTGGTCGAGTAGTTGCATGAACTAAGCCGAGCACTACACAATCACTACAAATTGTTTACTTATTGCTTATTGCAGAGTAAGGTAATGGACAAGTAACAAATGGGTTTGTTTACATCATAGCACATGTGATCACTGCTCCTGCACAAAAGTAGGGTTCTTAATTAATGCTGTTGTTACACAAAAAATGTTGGTGTTTTACTTAGCATTGGTTTCCCTTACAAGTCATGACCCCTAGATCTTAAATACGGCCATGGTGGCCAGAAAAGGGACTTCAAAAAAATGAAAAGAACTACACATAAATGGGAGTGACATCACAATACACTGAGCATTAGATCGTTAGATGCTCGACCAAACTTGCGATTTTAGCAAATCCCAAGTTTTTTTAATAAATTGATGAAAAGTTTTACTATAATTGCATTTTGCCAGTAATGTTTGCATTTACTTTGAATATTGAACAGTTCGTTTACTTTTGGGGCAGAATTGGAGGTGAAGACTCATGAAAGTTGTGTTCGAATCTTGTTTCGTGAGCACAAAAATGTCAAGTAACATATGATTTGGAACCAAGCATCACCTGTAGATCATTCAGCATTGAAAGTAAGTTCCTCAGCAAACTCCGGTTCACGGCATCACCCGATCTCTCACGAACAACCAGCTCCAACAATCCAAGCAAACATCTTTCACGAACATGATCACGGGAGAGGACGTTTTCACGAAACAAGTCCAAACCCAAATCCCTGCAAAAATCATCAAATTAATTAAGAAATCAAAAATATGTTACTGCAAAATACTTCCATGATAACAAAACAATTGTAAAACAAATTTGCTATGTACAAGTCTGTGGTTTTCGAAAAACTGACATAAAAGTGAAAATAACTTTTTCTTATAAGAGGGAAGGTAACAAAATGCTTCCATGATGATAACACAATTGTTAAAACAACAAATTTGCTATGTACAAGTCTCTGGTTTCAATAAAAATGTGTAAAACTGAAAATAATTTTGCTTACCATAGGGAAGGCAACATTGAGTTTTGCAAAACATAAGTCCGGTCAAGAACGAGAAAAATGCATCGAATCATAATCTGGAACAAAAACACAAACATTAATGCTGCTAAGCGTGCTACAGGTACCTGCTCAAAGATTAGAGGTTTAATCATTCGTTATCGCGCAGTGTTTTTGTTGTGTCCCCCCCCCCGCATCGAATCATAATCTGGAACAAAAACACAAACATTAATGCTGCTAAATCATTCGTTATCGCGCAGTGTTTTTGTTGTGTTGTGCTGTGCTGTGCTTGCATTTAATTCTTTTTTCCTTTGGTTAGGGTCCACTGTATTAGTCGCATTTAGTGTTATTTACCCTGATGAAGGCGACCTGTATAGGACCTCGAAACATTGGTATAAAAATACATTTGCCAGAAGAGCTCTATAAACTTGGTATTATGCCTGGCAGCAATAGTTATACAAACATTAATGTTGATAGTATTTAGCTTTTTGTTAAAAATATCAAAAGTTTAAAAAACAGAAAAAAAACATACTGAAAAATTGTAATCTTAGAGTTTTTCAAACAAACAACAAATTTACACACACCGTTTGCTGGCAGTGATCTTGCCATTCTTGTTCCAATCGTCGTAGAAATAGTTCACCATCAATATTTTCATCAAACACATGAACTTGTTTTCGAATGTGTTGTTCACAAACATCTCGTAACTGCACAAAACAACATATTACGTCAGGTATCAATTATAATGTTGTGTGCTTGTTACACACATGTGAAGGTTTGCCAATACATTCTGTCACTCCTTTTAAGCAGTAATTTGCATACTGTACACTAGCACAGTCTCAGCAAAGGGTTTAGATGCCAAAACTTTTGTAAATGTGTAGTCACATAAAACACCATGGTTAGCAATGTCACAAACAGACAATAACACAAATGTTATTCCTATATCCAAACAATGCATGTTTATGAGCAGCTACCTGAGAATAAAGATTCTTTGCGATTTTGTGCGAACATAAATTCTCCACTGCTTTGTAAAGTTCCTCCAAACTGTATCGGATGAACGAAGACCTGAAAACATTAATCGAGGTTAAAACAATCAACTACATATGCAACTACCTACGACACAACTGTTATAAACACATGGATTATGAATAAATTAAAATAAAAAACCTGTGAATTGCTGAAACAGCTTCTTCTAGCTTTCTCCAAGTTTCTCTCTCATAATTTTCAGGCAGCACTGGTTTCGCTAAAAATAACACATAGTCTTATAAAGTTATAAAAGAGAGTTTTGCCTTAACAATTTACACAAAAACTATAGGAAATTTAGAAAGGTGTTTGCAGTCTACATTAGTAAACTTCCGATCCCATATTTGCCAACAATATTATGACATGATTTCTTTAGATGTGGCTCTACTTCACGTTTGCAAGTAAAATATTTTAATATTGCACCAAGTTCACAATCACCTTTGAAGTTTTTGATGGTCAGTTTCTTTGCATTGCTGCTTTTTGAACCAATCATCATCGAGGACTGGGTCACATGTCGTGAAACGCCATTCTTTGATTGGTCAGTGCTCGACGACTGGTTGAGTAATGAACCTGAATCCCCAGACATCAGCCTGGAAACAAATCAAGTCAATTTCATGCAAAACACACTACAAACAAAATTTGGCTAAATAAACATGTAATGTGTTATTAAAACATATTCTTATAAACTTCATCTTCTTGCATGGTCACAATTACCCCAAAAATACAGCTCCTTTTAGTAAAGCTTTAAAAAATTTGCTTGGTTCCAAGCCCAACAAACACTGCTTAAATACACACCCAGCGGAAACAAGGGGTTTTATTCCATTGCTTATCGGCTTGTCCTATCATAGTGTAATGCAGTGGTTCTCAAACTTTTTTATTGTCGGAGCCAAATGGTATTTCTTAAGTGTGTAAGGAGCCGCAAAAAAAACGAAACCTTGAGAAAATCACTAAAGAAGATGACTTTGAAAGCTAAAATAGCAATGTTTGGTGGTTTTCTGAGGTCTGGTGCGAGCCGCAGAATACCGCATGTGGCCCCGAAAACCGAGTTTGAGAACCACTGGTGTAATGTGTAAGGCGTGCAAAAAATACCGTATTTATTTGCTGATATTTGCTTTAAAAAATGTTTACTTTTCCCAACCAAAAAAACAACAGTATTAGTGTAGCTGGGTATATAATTTTAGCCAATAAAATCTTCATCTCAATAAACTAAAAGTTGTCATCGAAAATGTTAGGAATTATACGAGCTATTATTCCACGCAATATAGCAAATAAATAAAAAAACAAGATACCTGGATTTCTTGGCGGGTTTTTCCAGGGTTAAATTAAATAAATCCTTCAGCAGCAACCCTTTATTACAACTTTGTTGTAAATTGATTTACTTTTCACAAACCAACAGCAAAAAAAGTTGCTGCAGAAAAACGAAGCAAACATGTAAAGTTGTAAACACAGCGTTAATCGGTCACTTGCGGGAAAAAAGTTTCTGCTTCAATGATCACGAGAAAAAAGGATGTCAAGATTGCTGTTGTCGTTCAAGTTAAGTTGTTTTATCAAAAATTGTAAGCTTTTTTTTGGTGAATACAAATTTTAAGACAGTAGAAAGACGCTTTTATAAAATCTAAAAAGCAAAAAAATGTCGACAAAAAAGCAAATCAGTCGACCATCACATATTTAGTGAAGCGTATCAAAATATGGTAAACAACAAAAATACTCACGTGACGTTGATGGAAACTTTTCTTTTCTTGTTTGCATATAAGACTAAAAAGCTTGGTTTATATTAATAGTTGAAGGTTTTTGATATCTAGATATAGCTTGATATTCGTAAGTTAGCATTGTTGATTAGATACAATCCCCCCCCCCCAAAGCTTGGTTTATATTAATAGTTGAAGGTTTTTGATATCTAGATATAACTTGATATTTGTAAGTTAGCATTGTTGATCTGATACAATTACAAAACAAAATTAATTTGTTCGAAGAGATGCTTCCTTTTATGGATAATGTTTTTTCACAAAACAACAATTTCTAGAAATCTGTGTTTGTAGTTTAGTGCACAATACTGTGTACAAGGATGTAATGCAGTTAAAATTACAGAACTTGTTACACTTAAAATTTTATCTATTTCAGATTTAGGCAATTTTCAACATGTATTGGATTAAGTTCACACTTGGTGCTATCATATTGTCATACAGTTGTGCCACTGCCTCAAATGACACAAAGTTATTTGAGTTTGGACCGAAGCAACTTCATAGATTCGACAACATTGGAGATCAGGAAATTTTTCACTGGGATTTTGATTTTCCAAACAAATACTTGTTGCGCTTCAGCGGAACTGTCAATCAAACTGGTGGTGGTTTTTCTGTTCATTGTGCCGACACTGTCGTTCACCTTCTTGTGAGAAAAGGAGCGCTACCTATTCCCAATCCTCTACAAACTATCGTGCCAGAAAACACATTCGTTCAATCCATCAGTCTTCAATCCAATAACACATTCACTATTTCACAATCACAGGAGTTGTTTTATGATGTAATAATTGATCCAAGCGACAATAAAACTGCCGGACATTATTTTGCTTCTGTATTTCTTCCGAATCAAGAAGAAACAATTGATGTTGCTGGGTTGACCAAAGAATGTAAATACTATGCAAAGATACAAGTCTACAATCAAACTGGTGATAGTGGAACAAATGATGTGACTCCAGCTACTGGAAATACAACAAAGCTCATTCGCAGAGAGAACGGACTCTTCAATGTCCAGTTCAACTCAGATTCTGCAACTTTTAACGCATCTTCCGACACTCAACAATTGTTTGAATGGGAAATTCTCCCTGTCAAGGATTCTGGAGGAATAATGAGAATAACCGTAGAATCAAAACCATCCGAAGATACAACCTCATATCTCGTCGAAGCATGTGTTAATCAACTTGAGTACATTGCAAGTGATAACTGCAACAGTGGACAATTGCTTACACTCAATGGCACCTCTGGTGGTGAGAGGGATACATGGCACTTTCCTTATCCCATTGCAGGTCCTTGGTATCTCACAACAACCTTTAAATGTCATGGTAACACTTCCAACAATTGCCAAGCAGAAGTTGACCTCAGAGTTTCCGTCGGCTCCTGTATAGATGGTTGTCATAGTAATAAAGGTCAAGGGTCATGTGGTTTATATAGAACCGACGAAATTTTGTTTCTATCTTGCAGTTGCAAAGTTGGTTGGAGAGGAATAGCTTGCAACGATGGCACAGAGGCGTTGAGTTACGGGGAGCAACTTCTACAGACTTTACTTCTCACTTTAAGCAACTTCATGTTTCTGCCCTGCGTTGCTCTGGCAATATATCGGAAGTTTTATACCGAGGCTCTTGTTTATTTCTTCGTGGCATTCATGAGCAGTTTCTATCATGCTTGTGATCAACCAGGTGCTGCGGTTTATTGCATCATGAAATATGAAACCCTCCAGTTTTCCGATTTTCTCTCGTCAGTCTCAGCGATCTGGTTCACACTTGTGGCTGTCGCCAAACCTCCACAACGAATTGAATCTTGGCTCCACGTTGCCGGTTGTCTTGGTTTTGCTGTTGGTGTCTCGTACGACAGGTTTAGTGTCTGGACGGTTGTCATTCCAGGCGTGATCGGTGTTGTCATGGTGATAGCAGCATGGGGTTTGCAGTGTCACAATCGACATGCTTGTTATCCGAGCAAGAAGAAGATTTTTCTGTCGTACATCCCCGGGCTTGCTTGTGCTGGTACCGGCCTCGCGCTGTACGCTTTCGTCGAAACAAGTGACAACTACTACATCGTGCACAGTTTGTGGCATATCCTCATGGCAACAGCAGTCTTGTTCTTGCTCCCGATTGGTCCAAAGTACAAGGAAGGGCAGAGTTACAACACAAACAAGATCGACCTGCAGAGACAACCATTCGCTCTTGAACCTTCGGACAACATGTACCACTCCTACAGTGACACAAACCTTCATGTTGATTGAAAATTTTTAGTGTTTTAATCCAATTTGTTCGAACCCTATTAAGTGCTTGTAGAAAATTAAGTTTTTACACATTTTTGTTTTCTAATCACTGTATTAGATTAGAAGTTCTCAAGATTATGTATCATCTCTTTTCGCTTCTGAATGTTTTTCTTGCAAGTTGTTTTACTGTTTTTGTATGCAATGCTCCCCAAAAAAACTCAATGTAAAATCTATGCTGTTGTAAAAATTAAATACCCCCCCCCCTCTTGCAAGTTGTTTTACTGTTTTTGTATGCAATGCTCCCCAAAAAAAACTGTAAAATCTATGCTGTTGTAAAAATTAAATGTGGAGGCAAAGTTTGCTGAAGTTTGTTTGAGGAAGTTTTTAGCCTACTTTGTAAATAGACCAGATTTACAAAAGCTATTAAATCAATTGTTAAGGTATTTTCAAACAGTAAGCCTTGACATTTAAACATTTTAATTGCAAATAAAATTTACACTTTTTTAAAAGCAAGCAACCATTGTAACAAGGAAGCAAATATAAGTTCAGTTTTTAACATTGGCAGTTTGTGAATTTTTTATTTAATTATCAAAAGATTTAACAGATGGAATTGTTGGTTACTTTTCAGTCATTTTTGTTCCATTGCAATAAAATCTCACTTGACAACGAACGAAATCATTGTACCACAAAAACAAATGCATTAGAACAAATACATGAATAAAATCTCGCTAGTTTTCACTGAAGTAATACTTAGTGGTTTGAAAATGTGAAGAGACAAGAATATTTCACTTGATAAACAGAAGGACAAAGTGAATGGATACAGACAGACACAGAAATATTACAAACTTGTGTACCAGGGTAAAACACTGCCGCGTAAAACATAAAAACTGTGCATGAATCGTGGACAGCTACAAGCACCAATGAAAAGTGAGCGCGTAAAGTTTCACCAGACGTTACATTTCTGCGGTGGATTCATCGGACTGCCAACCGGGCATTGGAAAGCTTCGGCAAATTGAGGAGAGTTTGCGAGAGTTCCGACAACACGAAACTTTCCGGGACTGTGGACATTTGTCAGAATCATCTGTTGTTGAAATTCGGGGGTGCTCACTGTGCACCAAAGCTGTGGTGAAAGCAACAACAGAAATTTAGGTACACAAGACACGGACTTAAATAGTAGCTTTAGTATAAAACAAATTGCCAGCGAAGTTGAATAAAACATGTTCATTTTATTTTAATAAACTTACAAACCTACTGGTATTATGAGCCAAATATTTTGGCATACAAACTGTGCAAAATTGTAAAAACCAGTTTGCTCAGAATTAACATGTTAACAATGCCTAACACTTTGTTTAACACAGCACAAGCCAACCCATATTTCCGCAAACTAATAGTTTATGTTGAAATATATTTTATGTGAATATTAGAAACCTGTGCAAAAGCGATAAAGAATAGTTGATCTTGTGTGTAGTTGAGGGCTGGGAGTAGAGGGTCGAAAACGGGGTGTGATGCGTTTCCATTCTTTCTCTTGGTGTAAGCCTGAAATCACATAGATTATGATTTAAATTCACCCAATAAGAGTTTGTTGGTACGTTTAATACACTATGATGCCTAGTACTCCAGGCCCATTGAAGGCATGGGAATATATATAAGTATGCCGTGATCGCTGATCTGCATAGACGCTTCAGGGCTGATCCCAGTTTTGAATTTATGTTCATCTTAATTAAATACATTAAGGGAACCACTCTTTTAAAAATCAAGAGTACAATAACACACAGATCCTTTTTTACATTTTTTCACAATTAAAACAACAACTTAACTTTCATTAAATGCTGCACACAAAATCTAGTATTAGTTGATGAAATGTAAATGTAATTTAACAATTAAAAATACATAGTTAGTTCTGCATTAAAATATTTATAGGGGAAAATGGCAATGTTTCCAATTAATTATCAAACAATGCATTTCTCCATAAAGGTTTGGAAGCACTGAACACCTTCGGTCAACTCACGGTCTAATGATTATTACATAAACTTTAATTTCTTACATCAAATGCAAGTTGAAGTCCACCGTTGTCAGCGATGTTTTCTCCAATTGTTAAATTTCCATTCAGCTGAAAATAACATTGACATGTTAATGAGAGGAGATACAGCCATATTACCAAACACACAATAACAGACATAATATCAACACAAAAAGCAAAGTTGCACCCACCACACACAAAAACAAATACTACAATTTTGTTACAAGATATACATTATCAACAGACACCCCAAATTAGCCATTAACACAATCAAGTTTAAACAGCACAAACGCCTGTTCAGTATTTTCAGCCCCCCCCCCACTTACAGACATACTACCAACACACACATGTTAGACACCACAATGTTGCTACACACACAACAGCCATACTACCAACACACACATGTTAGACACCACAATGTTGTTACACACAAAACTTACAGACATACTACCAACACACACATGTTAGACACCACAATGTTGTCACACATACAATAACAACCATGCTACCAACACATGCAAGTTTAAACAGCACAATGTTGCCACACACAAAATTACAGCCATATTACCAATATGCACCACACATTACTCACACAGACCAGTTAAGACAGCACAATGTTGCCAATACACAACTTACGTTTGTCCCATCCATAGTAAACTGGGCATATTGGTCTACCATACATTTCGCTTTCTTCTTGAAATGATCGAGTGTGGATTGTTCCCACCAGTTACGAAGGTTTCCGTGCAAATCATACTGACGACCTGAAAACATAAAAATATAAAGTTTTGTGCAAATCATACTGGCGACCTGAAAACATAAAAATATAAAGTTTTGTGCAAATCATACTGGCGACCTAAAAACATAAAATTTTTATAATGTTTGACAAAAAAGCATTTTTATGACCACTGGGTCGGTTTATTCTCTACAGGCAAAAGAAAAACTTGTTTTTTTTTCTTCAAATAATGTCACAGTTTGCTATCAAAACAAAATCTTCACATAACCGTTTTATTTTCATGGAAACTGTTGCATATTTTCACCCAATGTGTGTTTCTGGTGAACAGTGGAACCTTATGAGCCCCTAAGTACAGGTTTAGGTGACAACTGTCTCCCCAAAAACAACAATTAAAATCTACTTTCCAAACAGAACCTGCTCAAGTACCTTGGTCATCGAATCCATGTGTAAGTTCGTGTCCGACCACGATCCCGATCCCACCAAAGTTTATCGACAGAGGATAATGATTGTTGTAAAACGGGGGTTGCAAAATCCCAGCAGGAAACACTGCACACAAAATATTATGTGAAACACTAAGATTTATTTAAAGTTTTTGTTGCGAGTTTTTGCTTTCCAATTCAAACTTACAGCAGATTTTCACTACTCTTATAAGTGCTTTACAGTTTAACTTGCATTCGATTTTTTAGCTTTGTTTGTTGTTTTTAGATACTGATGACGCCTATTACTTAGGTGAAACATAAATATATCTACACTTCAAAATAGTGGATGACTTGATAAAGTTTTTAGACTGTTATTATACGTGACAGTTGTCTCCATCTCGTATACTGAGTTTCTGGTGACTCGTGATTATATATTATACTACATACATTATGTGAAACACTGATATGGTATGCAGGGTCTCTCACCTATTACATTCTTGGTTGGGGAATAGTAAGCGTTGACAGTTGGGGGCGTCATTGACCATCTGAATAACAACAACATAAAATTAATTTGTTTTTTTCATGGGTTTTAATTTTATGAGAGATATTTTATAAATTTTTTGTTCACAAAGTTGCAAATTTCAGTTTCCATTCATGAAAATTAAAATTTCTACCATATTTAAAAATTAATTTAAAAAAAATCGTTCTTTTTGATGAATATTTCTGTCAAGTGATACTTTGTAATATTTTCGTCAATAAAATTCAAATTTCTACTCACTCATTTCTCTCCACTGGGCAGCGCAATTCCTTTATTTGTTTGATGTTTATGTATTTGATGAAATTCTGTCGCTGTTCAAAGTATGTCTGCTTGCTTGTAATGTTCAACTGAAAATAAGTTGACAAACTTTGTTAAAATCAGCAAAAATTAAACTCTGACATATTCATGACAACAAAAGCTACGTAGTAAATATTTTCTTATTAATGAAATCTCCTCTCAAATAAAGTAATTGCGACGATTCAGGGTCATTAAAATCAAGAAAGTTCAGTGTGAAAACCACTAAATCTGGGGCTGTGTTTTATTTGTTTTGCGAAAATAAATCCATTTTGCTTTTACAAGCATCATCAGTGTATGAAAACAATTAACACAAACTACGGCAAATTTCAATGTTTTGCAACAAAAACTATTTTGCTTTTAAAATATTAATAATAACATAAACCTCAACAAATTCAAATGTTTTGCAACAAAAACATCAACAATCTTGAAGTTTTACCTCTACATATTCTTGATCGACGTACGTCACATTAAGTATATTGTCGGGAAATCCAATCATATCTTCAACAGCTTCAGCCTGAATAAAATACAGATGGACATTTCATATGTTGCCGATCAACAAGTATTTGACAACTACAATCAAATGCAAATTCTACATTAGTGCATATTGAAGTTAAACCAATGTTTCATTGGGAGTTATAACAATAATTTCAACATCTTGGATGGGACATGCTTTCAAACGAAATCATCTGCATTTGCAACAACAAACTAAGCAGTTTAATANCAACACACACATGTTAGACACCACAATGTTGTTACACACAAAACTTACAGACATACTACCAACACACACATGTTAGACACCACAATGTTGCTGAACACAAAACTTACAGACATACTACCAACACACACATGTTAGACACCACAATGTTGTCACACATACAATAACAACCATACTACCAACACATGCAAGTTTAAACAGCACAATGTTGCCACACACAAAATTACAGCCATATTACCAATATGCACCACACATTACTCACACAGACCAGTTAAGACAGCACAATGTTGCCAATACACAACTTACGTTTGTCCCATCCATAGTAAACTGGGCATATTGGTCTACCATACATTTCGCTTTCTTCTTGAAATGATCGAGTGTGGATTGTTCCCACCAGTTACGAAGGTTTCCGTGCAAATCATACTGGCGACCTGAAAACATAAAATTTTTATAACGTCTGACAAAAAAGCATTTTTATGACCACTGGGTCGGTTTATTCTCTACAGGCAAGAGAAAAACTTGTTTTTTTTAAAAATAATGTCCCAGTTTGCTACCAAAACAAAATCTTCGCATTACTGTTTTGTTTTCATGGAAACTGTTACATATTTTCACCCAATGTGTGTTTCTGGTGTACAGTGGAACTTTATGAGCCCTTAAGTACAGGTTAAGGTGACAACTTTCTCTTTCAAACCAACAATAAAGATTTACTTTCCATACAGAACCTGCTTTACTACCTTGGTCATCGAATCCGTGTGTAAGTTCATGTCCAACCACGATCCCAATTCCCCCAAAGTTTATTGACAGAGGATAATGATTGTTGTAAAACGGGGGTTGCAAAATACCAGCAGGAAACACTGCACACACAATATTATGTGAAATACTGAGATTTTTTTGCAAGGCTTTGCCAGTAGATTTTTTTTTACTTTTGTTAGTGCTTTAGGGTTTAACTTGCATACGATTTTTCAGCGTTGTTTGTTGTTTTTAGATACTGATGATGCCTATTACTTTGGTGAAACATAAATATATCTACACTAAAAAACGGTGGATGAATTGTCAAAGTTTACAGTCTGTTATTATATTTTTCTAAATACATTACGTGAAATACTGATATGGTTAGCAGGGTTTCTCACCTATTACATTCTTTGTGGGAGAGTAGTAAGCGTTGACAGTTGGGGGCGTCATTGACCATCTGAATAATAACAACAACAAAATAATTTGTTTTTTTTCATGAATTTAAATTTTTTGAGAGATATTTAATAATTTTTTTGTTCACAAAGTTGCAAAATTCGGTTTTCATTCACAAAAATTAAAATTTCTACTATATTTAAAAATTAATTTAAAAAAATTTCGTTCTTTTTGATGAATATTACTGTCAAGTGGTACTTTGTAATTTTTGTCCATAAAATTCAAATTTTTACTCACTCATGGGGGGGGGGGGGGGGGGGGGGGGGTCTCTCCACTGGGCAGCGCAGTTCCTTTATTTGTTTGATGTTTATGTATTTGATAAAATTCTGTCGTTGTTCAAAGTACGTCTGGTTGCTTGTAATATTCAACTGAAAATAAGTTGACAAACTTTGTGAAAAGCAGCAAAAATTAAACTCTGACATATTCATGACAACAAAAGCTACGTAGTAAATATTTTCTTATTAATGAAATCTCCTTTCGAGTAAAGTAATTGCGACGATTCAGGGTCATTAAAATCAGATAAAGAAAGTTCAGCGTGAAAACACTAAATCTGTCACTGTGTTGTATTTGTTTTGCGAAAACAAATCCATTTTCCTTTACAATCATCATCAGTGTCTGAAAACAATTGTTACAAACTACGGCAAATTTCAATGTTTTGCAACAAAAACATCAACAATCTTGAAGTTTTACCTCTACATATTCTTGATCGACGTACGTCACATTAAGTATATTGTCGGGAAATCCAATCATATCTTCAACAGCTTCAGCCTGAATAAAATACAGATGGACATTTCATATGTTGCCGATCAACAAGTATTTGACAACTACAATCAAATGCAAATTCTACATTAGTGCATATTGAAGTTAAACCAATGTTTCATTGGGAGTTATAACAATAATTTCAACATCATTGCTTGGATGGGACATGCTTTCAAACGAAATCATCCGCATTTGAAACAACAAACTAAGCAGTTTAATACAGATAGGCATTTTTTTCTGTTATTTTTGCCAAGTATTAACCAACAATCAAATGAAACAACACAATAAGTTCCAATCGATCACACAAATGTGCAGAGTTCGACATCAAGATGTAAGAAACACTACAGCAATGCCAGGGATAGGTTTTTTTTCAAGGTTTGGTTTGGGTGACCGCTAAGTAGTTTGACCGTTTCGGTCTCCCAAAACACCTTAAAAAAACACTGGCCAGGGATAGTAAATAGCGCAAGGTACTAGACATTACTGTATACTAACACAGTTTTAACGCAAAAGAAATTTATTGTCAAATTATACTTTTGCAGACTTGGGAAAATGCTGACAGTCAGTGTTCGGGCTTTATGTGTTGGGTTGTGGCACAAGAGTTAGCCACCAGATCTGGTTGGTAAAAAGAAAAATCCTTGGCCCCAGATTGGAAGATACATTACTGCCAAATGTGGTAGAAAAATAAGTGATAGGGGAGGGTTTGAAATTATCATATAATCTGTTTTTATGACCATATGGGACCATATATTCTCACATGTGGTGCCATACAGTAGTCTGTACCACATGCAGCAACCCACAACAACATCAGCAACCCACCTTTTTTGCAGCTCTCACTTTAGTATGTGCGTCCATCCACTCCACTTGCTTCAAACTCCGATTAAACGCAGCTTTGATGTCTTTCACCATTTCTTCAGCCTGAACAACAAGCAAAGTTATGAGAAACTGAAAATAATTTGTTGAAAGCGCATAATTGGTAAACAGATGATGTCAAACAAACGTTAACTACAGCACTGTTTGCAACATAATCCAAGATCTTCTTGCAGTCTATTTGAATATAAACGGAGGAAGCCATTTATGGGTGAAATCAATTTTTATGTATTACATTGCATAATGAAAAACACTGTATGATTTAAATGAGCTTCAGTTTAGTATGATTATCCGGGTTTTTTACAGTGTTCTGCTAACAAACTAAGAGTGATAAAATCTTAGTTGAATTTGAGGAATGCTTAGGACAACAAAAGTATTTATAATTTATGAAAAGAATTGATAACTGAACAGAATTATATCAACACAGACAAAGTGATAAAAAAAAAAAAAAAAGCGGGGGGGGGGGGGGGGGGGGGGGGGGGGGGGGGGGGGGGGGGGGGGGGATGGGCATTCATAAATCAATATCATATCCATATTGGCATTGTCAGTTACTTATTTATACAACAAACTTTTCACTCACAGATTTTTTGCTTGTTTTGTCGAAGTTGTGGTGGATAAACATCCGACTTAACGCCAACCCGAGCGAATCATCCACCGCTCCAACACAGTCGATCCAGCGCTCCCAAGGGGGGGGGGGTGGGCATTCATAAATCAATATCATATCCATGTTGGCATTGTCAGTTACTTATTTATACAACAAAGTTTTTTCTTACAGATTTTTTGCTTGTTTTGTCGAAGTTGTGGTGAATGAACATCCGACTCAACGCCAATCCGAGCGAATCATCCACCGCTCCAACACAGTCGATCCAGCGCTCCCAACATGTCTAAGAATAAACATGGGTAAAAAGTTTATGGGGTTGGACTGCTGCTGGTTGACAACCTTGTGGCAGAAGCAGACAACTTTTGTATTTTTTTACGGTCCCATGCCTTAAGTTTACATACACCTAATAAGGAAATTGCTTCATAATGGTTCTGCTTAACCCGAAGATCATTTAAAATCGGGTCTTTAAAAAAAAAATTGGATCAACTTCACAGGGGGGGGGGGGGGGGGGGGGGGGGGGGGGGGGGGGGGGGGGGGGGGGGGGGGGGGGGGGGGGGGGGGGGGGGGGGGGGGGGGGGGGGGGGGGGGGATTCCAAAATTGTGGAATAAATGCTTAAGGTAGTAATAAAAAAACATGAAAAATCTACAAGTTTCTTTTTTTTTGTTTCTGTGTTTTTTGGAAAATGTTGCAAGGAACACCCACAACCAGATTTTATATCATCGTGTGATAATTTGTTGGTTGTAAAGTGAACACAAACTCACCAGATCGGATCCGAACTTGACTTTGTGTAATTTGTTCCAAGCATCGATGAAAGGCTGGTTTAAAACGTTCACGAACAACTGAATGAATCTCCACATGGCGTAGTTGCTTAAAACCCTGGAAACATAAAAATTTGAAAATTCAACTGAAATGTACAAAATGCATTACTGGGGGTTGTCAATCATTGTACGCCAGGTCTATTGAAGATGTTACATCGAATCAAACCAGTCTACCAAGCATTCCAATATGACAAGGCGTAGGCTAGAAAAATCGATTACGTTTTGTGTTTTTGAAGTGAATGGCCTGCACACTTAAAATCACATTTTAAGGAGTAAAATGTAAAAATTCTTTAGAATTGCACCAACCAACAAAGCATGAAACTCCTAGATTATGTAATTTAATCAGTACAGCTGTTTTAAAAAATTTATGTTTTTGGGGCCTGTGAACTGCTGGGTCATTCGGGGTCAAACTTCAGGAGAATCAAAGTTGGATTAATAACTAACATCTTTGTAAATTTGAATAAATTGGAAGCACTCTTTCTTGACCAAACTCTTTCAACAAACCAGCGTTGGACAGGAAAATGCCAAGTGCTTTCAAGTTAAAGTTTATTTGCAAATGTGAAAGCACTTCCTTAAAAATGTACGGTGCTTTCAAACCTTTTAGGAGTTTTGTTGACGATCGTGGAAAACTTTTTGATGTAATCGAGTGAGTTTGTGATCATGGGTTCGTTCGGTTCGATGGAAATATTCCCGTGTTCCCGGAACATTCTGTCAATTAAAGTCTGCCAGTCGACTGCTGGGGCAAGAGTCTGAAAAAAAGAAATTGGATTATTCAGTAAAAATATGAGAAAAACTAAAAAAGAAATTATTAATTTAAAAACTTTAAAAAAATCTTGAAAATCCTGAAATGGGTGGTTTGCCAGTCTTTCTGCTTAAATTGAGTTGAAAAGTTTAGATGTTGTGTCATCTACAATATCACAAATATAAAGTAAGAGCATTCATTCACAGGTTGCATAATTTGTACAACTTGCTTTCATAGACCAACTGAGGAATCAGCTCATGATTTCAAGCAAAACTCTACCAGGTTTTTCTTATATGTTGCCTGTTCTTATAAAGTTCATGGTATTAATAGTTCTCCACAAGAAGCAAAATATATAGAACACAACTATGCGCTGGTTAGGTGTAAATTTTATTGGATTTAAATCACTCTGTTTTGACCAAAATATGCGAAAACATCCATGTTATGCAGCAAACAAAACACAATGTTCTTCAGGGAAGGGGCTATACTCAGTGGTGGGATTCAATTTTTTGTCAGTCGGGGGGGGGGGGTCACTCCGTTTTGACCAAAATATGCGAAAACATCCATGTTATGCAGCAAACAAAAAACAATGTTCTTTAGGGAAGGGGCTATACTCAGTGGTGGGATTCAATTTTTTGTCAGTCGGGGGGGGGGGGGGGGGGGGGGGGAACAGTAACCAGTAATGCTAACTAGTTTGCTGATCTCTTAAAATTTCGTGATATGGTTGAACAGTGTCGGTGCGAACCGGCTGAATGGGATGTTTTAGTTGCTTATACTGGTTTGATAAATCAAAGAACACAGCATCCACGACAAAACACTGAGGGGGGGGGGTACGGTTGAACAGAGTCGGTGCGAACCAGCTGAATCCCACCACTGGTTATACTTAAATAACAACATCTGCCTGGGATGTTTTAGTTGCTTGTACTGGTTTGATAAATCAAAGAACACAGCATCCACGACAAAACACTGACAAATTTTTCACCTGTAACTCCTGCAAAGTAAATCTCTGATAATTTTTTTCTTCATCTCTCATATCTTGCAGGGGAAGGGTTACCGCGGCGATCTCCGTTTCAAGGTCAATAACTTCCAGCATTTGCTCCCTCGTGTGGTTCTTCTTTCCACCAAGCAGCGTACCGACCTCTGTCATGTATTCAAAGTAAGCAGCCATGATCTGAAACACAACAAAGTATGATGTTTATGTTCCTCGAGGATAATATGTGATGTTTTTCAAACATATACATTTTAATTTCAGTTTTTAAGAAATGAAAAAAACTGCCACAAAATGTTATAGGGATAAATCTAATTAATGGCAAAAACAATTTACCAATTTTTTTGTGCAATTACCAAAATTAAGTGATAAGATGGACAATTATATGGTGAAAGTTAGGATTTTTACACACAGTGCAATTAACGGGGTTTGCTGGATTGGACAATGTTCTACTGACTAATATACTAATCTACAGACTCAGACAAAATGCTTGTGTCCAGTGGCGCAACTAGCGGAAAATTAGGGCGGCAGGCAACGAATTACCAATACGGCTTTCCCAAAAACGATTGTATTGGGGGGGGGGGTAGCGGCCCAAATAGACGTAAAAGCGACATGCTTTGTAATTCATACAGTTCGGCAAATGCTCATGTCATCATTACTGATATCACGAAACGTTTAACAATAAAGCATGTCGCTTTTATGTCTATTTGGGCCACTATTTTTAGCATTAAACTTATGAAAAGATATATTATATATTATATATTGTTCCATAATATATGTAGTGTTTCAAACATATCTAACCCACATTATAATTCCTGTTTTTACTGAATGGGAAACAAAACCAAAAACGTGCTACAGAAAACGTGCTGATTAATGGCAAAAACAATCTACCAATCTCTTCATGCAATGACCCAAATTATGTGATGAGATGGATTAATATGAGGTGAAGGTTAGGGTTTTCAAACTCAGTGCAATTAACTCGGTTTGCTGTATAGGATAATGATCTACTGACTAATATACTAATCTACAGACTCGTACAATATGCTTGGGTCCGCAAATACTTTTTGGCGCAAACCTAAAAAATTGCTCTTAATTTCTTGCGACCCAAGCATTTTGTTAGCATAGAAAATACCAAGCAACTAAATATCAATATTAAGACTACTATTATGCTATTGTCAATTGGGTCGTGACCACTATTTGTGGGCCCCTGCACTAATCTACTGACTTGCACAAAACATTATTTTACTGATTCACTGGGTTCAATTATTATAAGTTTAACTCAGCTCAGCCTTAACACAAAGATAACATAGAAGCACATGTTGGAACGTTGCTGATATTTAAACACACATTTCCAGCACAATCACCTTGTCGTCTCCCACAGTTTGGGGGGGGGGAATGTTTAAACACACATTTCCAGCACAATCACCTTGTCGTCTCCCACAGTTTTATTCATGTAAAAATCTCGTGTCCCCAGACCCAAGCTTGACTCGGTCACCTGAAAGTTTAAGTTTAAACTTTGTGAAAAAGTTTATTATAACAACAAACTACTCCAAAATCTCAACAAAATAACACAATTGTTTAAGCTAATGCAACATGGATAATGAATAACAGAAATTATCTCAAGCATTATTCAATTTAAAAGGTGAAGAAGTTGCTATGTGAAAGAATACAAACTTCTGGTTTATAAACAGTTGGGGCTTTTGCAATGCAGGTAATGCCATATAGGGGAAAAAACGACATGATTAGGATCAGTGGTTCTCAAACTTTTTTATTGTCGGGGCCAAAAAAACAAAACCTTGAGAAAATTTATAAAGATTATTACTTTAAAAGCTAAAATAGCAATGTTTGGTGGTTTTCTGAGATTTGGTACGAGCCCCAAAATAAGTAGTTGGGAGTGGCATGCGGTCGCGAAAAAGTTTGAGAACCACTGATTAGGATTGTTTAACCATCATTGGAAACAACTCAAAGACCTTGAAAGTATTAAATAAGCAAGATTGGCACAGTTCTACACACGATGTGTTAAATTTTGTGTCGGGGGCCCAGAAAATATGTGAACTGAAAATTCACATGATTTCAATTTTTAGCCACTCAAGTTTCTTTTTGTCACATAAGAATGTTATTCTAAATCAGTGGTTCTCAACCTTTTAACCTTTGCGGACCCCTTTTGGTACTCTCAAGCTAATCGCGGACCCCTTTGAAGGTTTTGGTATTTTTTGTCCTTTTATTACGCAACCCTAAAAAGGTGCAGAATATACCAACCACGTTTGGTCCAGGACCAAAATTTCCATCACTTTGACTGCACTGTGACATCAGAACTCAATAATAAAGAGCCATTACATTGTGATGTGACGTTGGGGGGGGGGTAAGCAATCAATATTAAGACTACTATTATGCTATTGTCAATTGGGTCGTGACCACTATTTGTGGGCCCCTGCACTATCTACTGACTTGCACAAANGACATCAGAACTCAATAATAAAGAGCCATTACATTGTGATGTGACGTTGTTTGCCACTGAAAATTTACCTCTGTTGCATCACAATGGGGTTAAAATGTCATGATGCATTTTGGTTTGTGGCAAATGAAGAACGATTTTAAACAAGTTTCATGCTTTTTTAAAATGCTGAGACATATTTTTTAAATAGCGCTTTATTAATATCGTTGTCTGCAAAATTAGGAAGTTGTTGCAGACCCCCTGAAAACGCTTTGCGGACCCCTGGGGGTCCGCGGACCCACAGTTGAGAACCACTGTTCTAAATAGAAGATTGCTACATTGACAGGAACAGGATTCAGTTGATGAAACATACTTACCATGATGATATTGGAGTTGGAATGTTTCGAATCTGTTCCCACGGCGATGTTGAAGAATGGATAAATTGAATACGGGGAGAGAAGCATCAATGTTTGGTTGAAATCAAAATTGGTTTCATTCCACGATTCCCAGATGGCCCACCCACCCATCTGAAACATAACATTGAATTTGATATTACAAAATTTCCAACATTGTCTACAACTAAGATGAATGTTTACTCATTACTGAAATGAACTCTAAAGGATTCAAGAAAATCGGCGATCGTGGCACACTTATATACAAATCATAATTGTTGTTTGTTTCTTTTTTCGCTGCAGAAATATAGAAATCATAGTATGTCAGGCCCATTAAAGGCGTCATACCGAATGAGTCGTTCACCCAAGCATTTACCACCATATGGCAAGACACAAAAATGTAGCCTGTGTGAAATGTGACTTGGTGATGAAATAAAGGACCATTTAAAATAAAAGTTTTTGTAAAACCGGAAGTTAACAAACTTTTTATTTCCGATTTAACCCAAACTAAGAATCTTAACCAAGATATCATTGGGTTGTTTTCAAACAATAAACATTTCAAGACCAAACTTTAAGCAAAAGGGCATTTTGATTTTGTGAAACTATTATGTTGTAGAATGTATAATTCCAAGCATCGTAACATCAGATTATTGAAACCCAAAACTTCACTGAAACAAACCTGCTCCATCAAATCCATGAGTGGTTTCGGTCCCACTTTGTTGATTGCTTCCATGTTCAAACACGACTTGTAATACTGCTTTGCTTTTAATTCCGCTTCTGATGTTTCTTCAGTGCTGTTGCTTTCTGCGTGACGACAAGAATAACAAATTGATTTGACTTTTAAAATAAATCCTAACGAGAAACAAAGAAGCCATTATATCTGTAATAAAACATAAGGTTTCGACAGCACCTTGTGTCATTCTCAAATGAATGAATGTAAACAAATATACAGGCATGTTTGTTTCTCATTAGAAACTTTAAAACCATGAATTGTGTACCTAAACAAATCATGTTTTGGGGAAAATATTTAATGATTTTTGTAAAATATTTAATAATTGAAAAAAGTGTTTAAAATATTTGTACACCAGATTTAATAAATCACAAAAATATAACAAATGTTGTTGCAAGAGAAGAAAAACATGTAAAATTCTTTCAGAAATTGCTGTAAAATCGTGTCAAACAACGATAATCTGTCAATTTATAATTTAACACGACACAGATCTGATTGGATTAAAGCCAACAATCAATATCAATTAAATGGGATTTAGGATTTCTATGAATAATTGATAATCTTACCGAGCACCGATTTGAGAATGACCTGGTTTCTCTGCCACAATTCGTTAAACGTTCCCCACCTGTGAAAAATCACCCGAAATTACATTAATCAAAATTAATTCAGCTCATTAAGATTTTGCAAAACACCGATTCAATGAAATCAATCATGTACATTTGATTTCAATTCCCCCATCCCACACACACACACACACACACACACACCTTTATTTTTTTTACACCAAATCAATGATGAAATTTAGGGACAACCATCAACACTTTGTTTACAAATATACACGACAAATAATTGTGAATTTCGGCATCTTGAAGTTACAATTATTGACATGTGCATAAATAGAATCAGTAAAGACTATTAAAATCGGCACCTAATTCCATCAAAACATGCCTTTTATATCTGATTTAAATACTCTTCACAAAATGTTTTAATAAAATAAAATGTTTGCCGAATTACCTCACACATAAAAATGAATTATGATTTGCAGATCTGTGTAAGTTACCATTTTAAAATATGAGCAAAATATTAAAGCAAAATATTAACAAAATGCAGAATGAAGTAAAACATGGGAATATGACCTTGAATGACCTGCGGGGAGGGGATTTCGTTTCACCCAACCTCCACAAGAAAATTCATAGAAATCATCGCACGGGTTCACGCTCTCATCCAGCGAAAGAGAAATTCGACTTGCGACTTCGATACACGACCGAGTCATGCATGGTTGGTCACCGATCACCTGACTCGCTGCTGGAGCAGGGCATTGTGGGACGTTATCTAAAAATTATGATGTTTATTGCAGTTTGGCAAAAAGTTGACAAAATTTCAACAGAATACTTTTGCAAATCACCAACGAGAAGGTTACATTTCCAAAATAATTCCGGCTAATTATTTTCTGCCAATAATACTTTTTCCTGTAACAACATTCAGTGTATTAGGTGCAGTATTCCTATACATAGCGATAGACTGTTTCCCTCACTCGCAAACAATGCCTGCATTGTATACCATATGATTGGCAATTGTTATCTCATTTGATAAATTTATTGGTGAAAATAATGTCCCAAATAGACGTAAAAAGCGGCATGCTTTATCATTGAAACGTTTCGGCAAATGCTCATGCCATCATTAGTGATATGAAGGGCCACATTTGTTACATCCGTTCATTTAATAAAGTTTTAAAGTAGCTCTCACCTTTAGCTCGGGCCCCTTGGTATGCGAGCAATATAACGACGATCACGGCAAGAAAAACGGTCATCAAGCAGAGGAAAAGCTCCCGCATGGTGAAAGAACGGGAAAATCGACGACATCGGATCTGTTGCCAGTGGCAACAGACCGACGAGCGCTTGTAGTTGTGGAAGTGGAGCTGAAGAAAAAACAGTTGTTCAAACACATTAAGGTCTACTAGTGGTGAAATTTGGTACATTGGTTTTTTGCTATTATATAAATAAGTGGAAATGTTCAATGCATAGGCTTTCCCATTTAAATTGATGTAGAGTAAATCAATTAAAGTAAAAAGCAAAAATCCAATGTAATTTTGACGAGTGATTTAAGATATACTAGTGGTTAAATTTGGTATATTGGGTGTTTATCAACAAATTTTAGCTCTTCCAGCAGTTTTTATTATAATACGCTGACGTTTTTATGTCCCATACGAGACACCTTCATCAGGGAAGTGCTTAAAATTTGTTGATACATTATGCCTGGCAGCAACAGTGTTTATTTGATTCATTGGGTGTTAAGGTCGTATTATATAGAAATTAGACATGTTTAATGCCTAACCTTTCCCATTTAAATTGATGTTTCTTAAAACAAACTTAATAATGAAAGTAAAAAGCCAAAATCCAATGTAATTTTTGACAAGTGTTTACAAGCAGTGGTGGGATTCAAATTATGTTGTCAGCCGGTTCTATCACAAAAGTCATATTTTTCAGCCGGTTCTGTTACAAAAGTCATATTTTTCAGCCGGTTCTATCACAAAAGTCATATTTTTCAGCCGGTTCTATCACAAAAGTCATATTTTTCAGCCGGTTCTGTTACAAAAAGTCCATTGACAGTAATCAGTAATGCTAACCGGTTCGCTGATCTCATAAAATTTCGTGAGATGGTTCTATAGAACCGGTGCGAACCGGCTGAATCCCACCACTGGTTGCAATATTAGCTTCATCAAACTTTCGTGTTTCGAACTCACTTCATCATTTTCTGTGTCGAGCACCGGTGAATCCTGGTCGATATCGGGCAGTTCTCCATCTCCAGTGCTCACTTTAACATTTCTTGCACCACTTCCATCATCATGAGTTGATGTCACCTAAAAATTTTTCGGAAACACTTTATTTAAATTCAGTCAAACTAAATAGTTTGTATTTATTTAAGTATTTAAACATTAGCAACAATTCAGAAAAACAAAGCTTTTTTACAACAAGCATGCAAACTTTTGTAACTTAGAAACAAAATTATCTAAAAACAAAATCACTGGCACATAGACAACATATTCACAGTTTTGAAAAGTGTTTTAAACAAACTAAGACAAAAACAAAGTTTAGAAAGAAATAGAAAACTAGATGTAACCACATCAAGCAACTCGCTACAAAATATGTTTTACGACATTTTTAACATTTCTATGGACATAAACTTCTACCACACAAACACAGAAATCTTACCAAGTGCATCGAGCTATAAGAGGGTTTTTGGTCAGAATCCATATTTCAAACATTCCATAAAAACGGCATTGTTACTTATTAATAATTGTAAAATTGTTTAAAAAAAGTCATAAATTTAGTTAAAATGAATAAATCACAAATTTCAAGTTACAGCTCTGACTCTATGCAACATCAGACTTCTATCCTTCGATCTGTTTACAGCAAAACCACGATCACCACCGTCCCTGCTTACGAGCAATCATTTATCTTTCCAGCTCAACGATTATCCTTCAAACGCAAACACTAATTTAATCTCACGATTCATCTGCAAACAAATTTGCGGGTCACCTGCTGCAAGCTATGCAAGCTGGAACTGACTTGGTTCTAGCTTAAACTGTCACAGGAATATAAGACTGCAATATCTGCTAAACTTCGCTGCTTGCCATTAAAACTGCAATTTGTAAAATTAATTGCACACATTTATTTACACTTCAGTTCGAACTGCCACTGGAAACATTTTGCAGCAAATTTAATAAATTCCTACTCAGCTTCATAACCTTAAAACTTTTTTCAGTTCTGTTTCAAAACCACACGACAGACTTGAACTGAACCTTTCCACTTCACTGGTGTCTGATATGTGCAGCTCATTGCAGTGTGGGATTCTGTGACTAAAATAACAAACAATATGTTGAGAAAAAGGTTCACAGTAGCCTGAAATTTAATCTTGCATCACTGATGTGGAAGTGATCCGTCAAATGTCTGACGCTTGTTTGGGGGAAAACAAACAACCCAACTCTGCTCAGCTCATCTACAGAAACTTAATCCTGTCTTGATTGCTCAGGCAAAAACTTAGCAGGGCTTAAAATCAAGTTTGTATGGTGCATTAAAATCATAATACGCAATACCAGAAAATTAAAAAAACAAATTTTAAACATACAATATGAGGATTAAAAAGATATCATACTAAACATGTGCAAATTACAAAATATTCAACAAAAGTTTGTAGGTAATGTAAGGTGCAAATAATGCTATGTGGGCAAAAAAAATCCGAGCCAGTAAATTTGTGTCGAACATAACGATGTTTCAGCAAGTGTTTTTGTAATGCTATGTTTAAAAAAAAGAGTATTTTAAGTCAATAAGTTTGTGTAAAAAACTGATTTATAGTCAGTAATATTTTAAAATGTAATATCAGTTTAATGGCTGTATAATCCAATGCAATGTTAGGATAACAAATTTTCTTTACAAAACTAGGCTGTTGTTTTTTCATTTCGATTTGCAACCACATAAAATCAGTGCAGNGATGTTTCAGCAAGTGCTTTTGTAATGCTATGTTTAAAAAAAAGAGTATTTTAAGTCAATAAGTTTGTGTAAAAAACTGATTTATAGTCAGTAATATTTTAAAATGTAATATCAGTTTAATGGCTGTATAATCCAATGCAATGTTAGGATAACAAATTTTCTTTACAAAACTAGGCTGTTGTTTTTTCATTTCGATTTGCAACCACATAAAATCAGTGCAGGAAATAAATTATTTCAAGTAAAGTGCATGTTATGACCAGTGATGCTATTACAACTACCCATAACAATGTATGTTTGTCACATAATTTGAGCATGTCAGAGTGCAAAAAAATACGGAAGATATTTTAAATTTCAAACTATCGATATTTCTGGTTAATCACATCTGAAAGTTACCAAAAACAACACACTTTACATTGCACAAACCAACAAAGCATGAAACTCCGGGACCATGTGCTTTAGTCAGTACAGCTGTTTTAATAAGTTCCTGTTTTGGGGGCCTGTGGATGAACCGCTGGGTCATTTAGGGTCAAATTTCAGGAGGATCAAAAAAATTTGGATTAATATCTAACATCTGTCCAAATTTGAATAAATTTGAAACACTTTTGACCAAATGTATTTAACAAACCAGCGTTAGACAGAAAAAATAAGGACAAAAAACAACATGTGTCCCCTTCAGGGAAGTGGGGTTCCCTTAATACACATAAAAAAAACAAAATTTATTGTTTATCAGCAATTATTGCATCACAAATACAAAGTAGAAAACTTGGAAAAAAGATTATTACATCACAAACCTTACCTCAGACTGTGAGAGTACGGCATATTTGACGTTTTCCCGATTCATCCAAATAAGAAATATTACAGAAAGTTTTACGCACTGCACATTTTACCTACGGATTTCACCTAAGGCTGAAACACAAGAAAAGTTTGTCTGGTAAAAAGTATAAAACCCCTATCAACATGCTACTACTTGCGGAGTGTTTAAGTGTTAGAAGCTCAAATGTTTGCAAAATAAATATATCAAGGGTTTTATATTATAATTGTGAACAGCAGAAAATGATTTTAAACACCTCCAATCATTATGTAAGCTATTGCTGCCAGGCATAATATCAACCTTATGGAGCTCTTCTGGCAATTGTATTTTTATTCTGACGTTGCGACGTCCTATACAGGGCACTTCATCAGGGCACCGATTTGCAAGAAGAGCTCCTATAAACTTGACCACCAAACATTAATTAGTAAACTGAACTGAAAAATAGAAAATCTTTTTTAATACTTTGCAATCTTCCAATCTACAAGGCATGAAACTCTTGAGTTGTGTACTTCAGCAAGTATTGTCGCTAAAAAACTTTGACATTTAGAAAGCCGTGGGTGAACCACTGCTCAAACATGGTTCAATTTCACTATTTGTCACATATGTGTTCATTTGAATTAGTGTGAAAAACTATATTTTTAAACACAATTGTTCAAAACAATAAAGTATTCTTACCCCTTCATATAAAGAAGCATAATAATAATAATATGTTTTTTATCACAGTTGAATAACACTTTGGTCATGCTGGCAGCAAATAAGCACAAGATGAGAAAAAAAACAAAAAAACAAAAACAGCATAAACATAAAAAGAAGCAAAGGCTCTACAAAAAAGCCTTCTCTGCATACCCAAAACAAATACTTATACCCAACCCAACCCAATGCATTACTGGTGTGAAAAAATGGTGGAACTAATACTGAACAGGTGATTTGAATTAGAAAGTGACAGAAGAAAACCAAATGACTGTTGTAGTTAAGTTAACAAACAGAATCAACTAACTATAAATGTCGTAAAATATTGTCATTTTAGTTCCTTAAATGGATTGAACATTTTCTTCCATTAAAGCTATGCACCAAAAAACAGTATGTACAAAAACGTCAAGGTGCAGAATTATTGCCTGAAGATCGGACTGCGATTAAAACCTAAATCACCTAACGTTAAGTTTAGGAAATCCTGTTTATCCAAAACACTGGCTCAAATCGTAATTAACGCCGAAAACAGATTTTTGCAATAACCCTAGCTAACTGACAGACCTTTCTTTATTCAGAAATTGGCAAGTAATGACGAAATAATCACACGCAATTGAAAATAATATGTTTCTTTAAACATCAACAAAAAATCAATCAACATTAAAATTGATCTTCTATTGTCGGACGAGTACCTTGCGCTCACCCGTCGAAATAACAAAATAAATATAAATTTTGAAATAAACAAAACTTTATGTTCCGCCTGATTAAAAGTTTACAATCCAATACATGTCAATTTTTGATTTTATTTTACAAGTTTCAACAAAACCAGCAAAATGTCTTTTCTGTATCTCAACAACAACACAAATGTCTGTTCACTCTGTTTTCAGATTTTTACACAATCAAAATTGTGTCTGGCAAATCCAATATTAAGACTTGATTAACAGAAATCTACGATCCATTTTAAATGTCAAAAAAACCGAATATCTTATTTCTCACTTAATAACGCTGCGTAGATTTGTGAATAAACCCTGAACAGCAACTTAAGCAAGTGGTAAACATATTTTGCATAGTTGTATTGTTTCAGCTTCAAAATAACAACCCAACATCATGATAGTTGTAACAACAATAAATTGGTTAGTAACAGTAATACAAATATTCAGCAAGCAAATTCTTTGGGTGTGCACCAAAAATCAACAAAATAAATTCAGAAATATGAAACAATAATCATTATTAAATCAGAAAGAACAAGGCACTGCAACAATAAAAATTCACAGTATGCCAGGCCCATTGAAGGCGTTAGGGGGGGGGGGCAACAGTAATACAAATATTCAGCAAACAAACACTTTGGGATCAACAAATCAACAAAATAAATTCATAAATATGAAACAATAATCATTATTAAATCAGAAAGAACAAGGCACTGTAACAATAAAAATTCACAGTATGCCAGGCCCATGGAAGGCATTACATTAAATAAAGACAGTCTCCAAGCGTTCCCACATGGCAAAATGTAGGCTGCAAAAAATGAACCTGTGGTGCAATTTGAACCCACGACAGAAGGAATGCTTGGGTGACTGGCTGATTTAGAGTAACGCCTTCAATACGCCTGGCATGCTGTGATTTATATGTGAGTATGCCGTGATCGNATGGCAAAATGTAGGCTGCAAAAAATGAACCTGTGGTGCAATTTGAACCCACGACAGAAGGAATGCTTGGGTGACTGGCTGATTTAGAGTAACGCCTTCAATACGCCTGGCATGCTGTGATTTATATGTGAGTATGCCGTGATCGCTGGTCTGCATAAATGGGCTGATCGTATCCCAGTACGTGTGTATGTTTGACAAGAGAAACAAACTTATTTTTCCTTAACACAATTATTTCAGTTAGTAATAATTTATAACCAAATCTCAATCAGCTTCGTTTATGAATGTTCAGATACAATCCCCCACGGGCCCTGTAAATAATCTCATGACAATAGTTGATCTCTCTGCTGCCATCCGGTGTAAATTTAAACCTTCGTAGAATGTGAGCGAGAACTATTTTCACTTCGTTCATCGCAAAATGTTGACCGATACAGTTTCTGAAAGGGGGGGGGGGGGGGGGGGGGGGGGGGGGGGGGGGGGGGGGGGGGGGGGGGGGGGGGGGGAAAATATTGGTTACATTTAACAAAATTTTAATGATTAAATTGATTATTAAACAGTTAGTGAGTTGAGTTTATATCGCTTAGTAAAAGAAAACATGGCGACAAAAATGCACTAAAACAATCACCAAACTGGAAATAGCTGCGCAAATGTTAGACGTTATGGAGCGCAAAAAAGTGTCAGGGCTTTTTAGCATTTGCAGTTTTGCCCCTTTAAAGATTAGGCCACCCTACAAACCTTGGTCCGGCCGAGAATGGGATAAAAGCATGAATATTTTGTTTCGCCGAGTTATCCAGCGTGAAGCGATCGGGTCGAAACTCTTGTGGGTTGTCCCAAAAATTTTCATTCCTCTGCACCCCAATAATCGACAACTGCACAGTTGTACCTGAAACATTAAAGTGTTGCATATGATTTCTATCTACATTTATTTTCTGCAGCCTAAAACCTAATCTTACACATTCAGGAAAAAACTAGCCTGTCCTACATTGACAAAAACCACAATTCTGCAATTTCTGGAAATAAATAGTTTTACCATTTTTTTACTTAAGCCATTTTAAACTTTAAAACTCATTTTGTTGGGGGAAAAATTTAACTAGTTTGTTGTTAAGATTCAAAAGTGTGAACAACAAGTTTTTTACAAGGCATTGAAAAGTGGATTAAATCAGACGAAATTGCATCTAAAGTTATGTATTTATTTTAATCTACAAAACTATTGTCATTGTCAAAAATACCCATTTATGCGCAGAAAACAAGAAAGTCCATTGAAAACAACTAACTTACAAATCGCATCACTGTTTAACAATACGCAAAACTTGTATATTGTGTAAAACAATCACAAAACAGACAAAAACTATGTGCTTGATTTCATACATCTGTATTTAGATTCAACCCTAGTATTGCAATTAACCGACCTTTCAGAATTTTTCTCCCCTCAAAGTGAATATCTTTGTTAAGTTTCCGTGAAATTAACGGAGCAGGTGGAAAAATCCTTAAACTTTCCTTGATACATCTCGTCAGGTGTTGAAGTTGAGATAAGTCTGACCTTCAACATAATAACACAAGGTCAAACACCCAACAGCATTTGCCAATAGTAACAAACTAAACCAGGGTAAACTTACTACAAGCGTTAAGCAGTATGTACTTTGTAGGTGCATACTTTGTACGTAAATGAGGCATTGGTGTGCAAATATAGTGATAAAACTAGGAAAGAAAGGGCAAAGTAGCTTCACAACAGGGCTCGGAAATCTCTGGTACAAAGTGATTTTCATGGCATGCCAATCGATTTTCGTGTTTATATTGAAGTAACAATTTAACCTGTTACACTGCTGGGGGGGGGGGGGGGGGGGGGGGGGGGGGGGGGGGGGGGGGGGGGGGGGGGGGGGGGGGGGGGGGGGGGGGGGGGGGGGGGGGGGGGGGGGGGGGGTTAAAACTCACATGCACAAAACACTCTGTTTTCTCTTTATTATTGATATCTACTAGAAAAACGTTGGCACGCAAGGCCATTAACACATGGAAACAACAAGTAAATCGATATGCGTTGCCTAAAAGGTTGCCAAACCCTCCTTTACAATACCATGATACCGCAATTTACATGATAAGTTTATTAGCTTTAAATAAATAGGCCAAAACTGTTTTGCAATCAACATTAATTTCTGGTTTATGTTGCAGAAATACAGGAAGCATGATTGGCTTCGAATATATCGAGGTCAAACTCAATCACCACAAAATATTCACAACTAACCATCGAATGTCTCCATCTCCAATAACGGAAACAATTTCATTGTGACATAACTCCTGGTGTTCAGGATTTATCGACAAACAATGAAGTGTCCAGGTGATGGCGCTAGCGGTCGTGTCATGGCCTCCGAACAAAAATGTGTCAACCTCGGCCCGAATCTCTTTTTTAGTCAAACCTTTCCCATCGTCATCCTGAAACAAAAAGAAAAGTGTTTTTGCAAAAACTGGTGATTTACACAGCTTGTCTGGTTTATCCTGCACTGTACTAGTCGCATTCAGTGTTATTTACCCTGAGCCTTGTATAGGACGTCGAAACGTCGGAATAAAAACACATTTGCCAGAAAAGCTCTATAAACTTGATATTATGCCTGGCAGCAATGATATTATGCCTGACAAAATTTTCTGGTTCGTTTTAGCACAAAATTGCTAATGTATGATAACATGCTAAACCAGAGATGGCATTATGATAGTTTTTCCCCAAAATGTTAGCCACAAAATTTCTATCATAGCAGGTACCTTCACAAACAAAAGCTTACTTTTTTTGTTCAAATACCCTTAGTAAAGCTTTTTTTTGCAGCACAAATAAAGCAATGCAAACAAACCAAAGTTATAAGTGTAAAGAATTATGTTAGTGTTTTAACCTAAATGTCAATCACCAATTTGGTACCATAGTGTAAGTACCTTCGCCATCAGTAACATGTCAAGAAAATCTCTGTGACCTCTAACTCCCTCTTGTGGTGATTGTTCACGAATTTCAATCATTTTTTCAGACATTTGGTGCACAACATCGCAAGCATTCTGAAAATCTTTGCCTTCGTCGCTACAAGAAAGTTCCGCAATAAGATTTATATGATGTTTGTGTTAATGACGTTAAACTTCTTACGTCTTGTAATAATACGACGAAAATCGTTCAAATAAATTTTTGCTTCTCATTCGGTTTATGACGAGTTTTGAAAGTTTGTAGATCGAAGCAATGTAGGAATTCTCCGAGCTAAAAAAGAAATTACATAGTTTTGCTTAGTTTTATGATTTTTTTTATGCAACACAATTTTTTGTACTAATCTTAAGAGCGTTTTAACTGATAATTTAAAATTATTTTATATGGACACATTAAATGTTTTGTTAAACCTTTGCTAAGTTTTTTTTTAAAAATCAGTCGACAGTAATATATATATTTCGGACAAACTAATTTTGCCAAAGCGTCTTCAGTGTCTATGGAGAGCAATGAAATGGATTAAAATATTA
Organism: Phallusia mammillata; assembly: GCA_003260075.1. Classification (NCBI taxonomy): domain Eukaryota; kingdom Metazoa; phylum Chordata; class Ascidiacea; order Phlebobranchia; family Ascidiidae; genus Phallusia; species Phallusia mammillata. Next base: position 102,480 of record QLIY01000586.1, read on the forward strand.
GCTTTGTTTAAAAATCGTTGCAACAATGACAATAGAACTCTAATCAATTTACCAGGATTAAATTATTTCACAAAATAAATAAAGGTTTCAGAAACCAAACTTCACCTTTGTTCCTGGCAGTTAGATCGATGGTCCATCAAACATTGCAGAATTGTGTCGAGCGTAAATAAACTTGATTGCTCAAATATTTCAACATTATAAACTTCCTTGTCAGCTGTTTGTTGCTCCCATTTCGCCTAAACATCAATTCATGTGAATTCAACCACAACCGCACCTAAATTTCAACCCACCAAACCCACCACCAATGTTTTTGCACATTTGTTCATAATTCTTGCGTAGGGCTTTAGAGCCTCAAAATGAAATGCTGATGTCAGCAGTTTTCGATGTCTATACCATTCCCAGCCATTCAGCAAAAACACACCTTTGCCTGGAAGCAAACAAAACATCAGATAAAACACACCCATAAGTTCTGTGGAGAGATTCACATTTTTTGTCAACCGTTTTATCACAAAAGTCATATTTTCAACCGGTTCTGTTACAAAAGTCATATTTTAAGCCAGTTCTGTTACAAAATCCATTGACAGCAACCAGTAAAGCTAACCGGT
>QLIY01000587.1:0-102896 GCA_003260075.1 Phallusia mammillata
GGCGCGCCAATCCCAAACGTACCCCACCTATGTTAACTATAACCTAACCCTTAGTTAACGAGTGCTACTCTAGTTCTATCCCTAGCGCCAACTTGGGGGGGGGGGGTGAATCCGATCGTAGAACAGACGAGATGATTGAAATCTGTTAACAAAGTAAACTAAATTAAATAAACTTTATAATACACTCTAAGAATGAAAGCTATTAGAACAACAGAGGCTCTAAAATGGTTTGTTTTCTAGGGAAGGCAAAGCTATACTGCAGGCAATTTGTGCGCCAGACGCGAAATTCCACAATCAGCGCCGATTCAAAAAAGCGCCGGTTTGTTATACGTCACACAAGCAAATACGCCCTGTGCAGTAAATGCTGTGACTGTATTTTACTTTTTGTACTTAGTAAAGAGTTTTTAACAACGACGATAAATGTTGAGAAATAATAAAAATTAAAACTGGGGGGGGGGGACAAGTTAGGTCCGAAGGTTAGAGATCCAAGTGAAATTACGATACAAATGTGCGACAGTGTGAAGTCAGGTCCGAATCAAACTCGTTTTATTCTGAATAAATCCCGAACCCAAACCCTAGGGGGGGGGGGTTCGTAGAACAGACGAGATGATTGAAATCTGTTAATAAAGTAAATTAAATTAAATAAACTTTATAATACACTCTAAGAATGAAAACTATTAGAACTACAGAGGCTCTTTAATGGTTTGTTTTCTAGGGAAGGCAAAGCTACTGCAGGCAATTTGTGCGCCAGACGCGAAATTCCAGGGGGGGGGGAATCGTAGAATAGACGAGATGATTGAAATCTGTTGATAAAGTAAATTAAATTAAATAAACTTTATAATACGCTCTAAGAATGAATTCTTAGAACAACAGAGGCTCTAAAATGGTTTGTTTTCTGGCGAAGGCAAAGCTACTGCAGGCAATTTGTGCGCCAGACGCGAAATTCCATAATCAGCGCCGATTGGAAAAAGCGCCAGTTTGTTACGTCACACAAGCACGCGTGACAAAGACGCCCTGTGCAGTAAATGCTGTGACTGTATTTTATTTTTTGTACTTAGTAAAGACTTTTTAACAACGACGATAAATGTTGAGAAATAATAAAAATTAAAACTGCTTGGCGATGCAGAAAAGCTTAATAACTTAGGGTCATATTAGCGGTGTTAGATTTACACTACAAAAAAAAAAAAACTATTAAAAGCAAAGTTTTGCAAACTATCTTGTCCAAAACTCAATGGGTAAAAGCTTATTAACTAGTAAATATATAATTTCCAACTTTACAGCGTATTTTTGATGCACAAACGAATTAAAAAATGTCACCAATATTAACTTCACACGTTTATACTTGGTTATGTTCTGCAATAAGTAATAAAACTTTCACAATGAAGTAAAACAAACTTACCTTGTAACTCCGCTAGCCTTCCACCTCCGCACGCCACCAACTGCACAAGCAAATGACTTTGCAAGGGAAGGATTGACTTTGGCGCGGGAGGCGTTCGAAAGCTGATTGGTCGTGATTTCTTAACCGTGACGACCAGCAACGTGGCGCGAAACTGTTTAATTTTTATTTATTTATTTTGTTGGTGAGTAAATTTATTTAAAAATATGGATTATTTCATTTGCTTATTTGAACCCAAATTTACTTGAGGAGAATAAAGTAAATTAGAAATATTTTGGATAATAAAAAGCTGAAACATTATACATACTGATTTTGAAAAGGTTTGCCTAGCTAGAAGCAATTCAACTCATATATTTTACATAAAAACCAAGTTAGGTCCGAAGGTTAGAGATCCATGTGAAATTACGACACAAATGTGCCCCAGTGTGAAGTCAGGCCCGAATCAAACTCGTTTTATTCTGAATAAATCCCGAACCCAAACCCTAAAGGCCTGGACAACTTATAGCTCCGCTTTTTACACTGTTGAAATAGTTTGAAAGCGCAACGGAAGTAATATCGATTTGAGCTAGGCCTACCATACGTCCTCTTTTTGGAGGACATGTCCTCCTTTTTAACGAAAAGTAAGTTGTCCTCCGAGGACGATAAAAAATGCCTCAATGTCCTCCTTTTTAAATTTTCTGTATTTACTAAATACTCAAATAACAATTGCGTCTTTAAAACCCGCCAAATTGTGAAATTCACAATTTATAGTAAGTTAAACTTCATCCAAATTGGGCCATAATAATTGACTGTTTGAAATTCGTCAAATATCTTGTGTCTTTTTTTTCTTGGACACAAAAGTAAGTGTTAATATTCTTTCTCGGGAATGTGTCCTCCTTTTTGGTGATGAAAATATGGTAGGCCTAACTTAAGCGCAATTTATTCTACATGAAACCCGAAACCTTAAAAGCCTGGCCAACTTACAGCTCTGCTTTTGACACAGTTAGAATAATTTGAAAGTGCAAAGGGACTAGTATTCGTAAGCACGGTTTTATATGTGGGGGGGGGGTAACACAAAAGTAAGTGTTAATATTCTTTCTCGGGAATGTGTCCTCTATTTTGGTGATGAAAATATGGTAGGCCTAATTTAAGCGCAATTTATTCTACATGAAACCCGAAACCTTAAAAGCCTAGCCAACTTACAGCTCTGCTTTTAACACAGTTAGAATAATTTGAAAGTGCAAAGAGTCTAGTATTCGTAAGCACGGTTTTATATGTTGGTAATTTCCTTTCAGAACATAAGAATAAACCTGATATTGTTATAGTTTCCTGCTTTTTTTTAAATCACATGCGTTTGTTTTTTTCTTAAATGTTGATGTTTCGCAAAACGTATTTATTTATCTTAACCGAGATTTTATCGTGTCTGATTCAAGTTTAAAGTTTGCACAAATATGGTGGTTGAGCGTCGGTAGAAGGTCCAAATAGGCTGTGCCTTGTTTGAAACTGGAATATTCAAGCGTAAACGAGCAAGACCAAAACGATGGAAGGCAAAATATTCTTCTGGAAAGCGCCGGACTATAAGCTTAATACAATTGATACGCAGAAGTGTTTAAGCGAACAACGTTTAAATCTTACTAACATAAAAGCGGGGGGGGGGGTAGCAAGAGCAAAACGATGGAAGGCAAAATATTCTTCTGAAAACCGCCCGACCTATAAGCTTAATACAATTGATACACAGGGGGGGGGGAAAATACAAATTTGTTGTCGAGACATGCGGCCACCTGGCCACCAGATGACAATAAAGGTCAGCTAAAATGGGCATTGTCGGATAGTTACAAATCGAATTGTATGTTAATATTTGCAGACGAAAAACAATTCACAGAGATTTTTAGACTTTTCTTGGTTCAAATCTTGAGTCGAGCCTGTTTTGAAAGGCAACCTGAAATGAAACAATTATCTGTGGTTGCTTTGTGTCTGACAATGTGATTGGTCGTTCGAAAAAACGTCACATAAGGAAACAAAATTTCGGCCTATTCTTTCTGAAGAAAACGAACCAAACATTCAAAGTTGTAAATCAGGCCGTTTTAAAAAAAATAAACTGAAACATGGCAAGTACGACGTATTAACCATTGTTGCCATGGCACACGGCTGTTAACACACACAGTTGTACAGAGCCGAAAAACTGGACAGGCACAATTTTGTTTGCACTCCCACACTAATAGCTGGACGAACAAAAACACGAGCAAACTTTGACACGCCCTATGCAAACTTCTCTTGGATGATTTTCATGACAAATTTATGTAGAGTATATGGGTCGATTGCAGTTTTTGACAAATATGTATAACTTTAACAAGTTTAGGCATGAGAAAAAACACACCTCAAAATAGTTTTTGGTATGGTTGCTGGTGAGAAATTAGACTTATTCGTAAAGGAAAGTTTTGTCGGCAAGTATTTAAATTTCAGGTAGCTGTTGGTCTGAAAGACTGTTGTCTGGTACGTTACAAAAATGCATGGATATGCTCAGGTAAAAGGCATTTGCTTATTTATTGGATAAATCTAAATAATGCAAAAATAAACAAAAAAGCCGTGTTTAAAAGTTTATATTAACTGTGACGTAACATAGCGTTATTTTCTCACCAAGGTTAGTATATTTCCACTGGCAAAGAATTTGGCCCAAAAGTTTCACTTGTGATGAGACAAGCACTTTACAGCCGTCGCCACGCTCCGTCGCACACACAGGTCGTAAATCACGTGTCTAACTGACGTCAAACAGCAGGCATCAGCGCGTGACGCCGGCAAAATGCGGCATTGGACAGTTTGACGCGACGCCAGCTAAATCGTGCCATGACTGTGACTTAATTATAGCCGGTGTTCTACTGCACCGTTCTGACATCTGCCCAAGCGAGTTTGTCCATTCTTCACTGCCTCGGAAGTCAAGTCAGGACCTGTGGATTGAGCGCAGGGCAGAAAATATTTTGCAACTTTTTTGTGTGTAGCAAATACTGCATTGCTCAGGGGGGGGGGGGGGGGGGGGGGGGGGGGGGGGGGGGGGGGGGGGGGCTGGTCCAGTTGCTGCAATGTTCTGACAGTTTTGAAGCATTTTGTGACAATTTGAGTTGTGGCGTCACAAGCAGTCAGTGGTGACGTAACACTGTTACAGAGCTGGTAGACTTGGTGCAGTTGTTGCAATGTTCTGACAGTTTTTGAAGCGTTTAGCGAGAAATTAGAGAGTAAAGCGCGCTACAAGTTTTGCCGACAATTTGTGTTCGTGATAAATAAAACGTTTATGAGACAGAAGCTTCGATCTTCTCGGTGTTAGGGGGGGGGGCTTTTGAAGCGTTTAGCGAGAAATTAGAGAGTAAAGCGCGCTACGAGTTTTGCCGACAATTTGTGTTCGCGATAAATAAAACGTTTATGAGACAGAAGCTTCGATCTTCTCGGTGTTAGGGGGGGGGGGTTTAAACATACATCACGAAATGAGACATGATATTTATGGCAAGCTAGCAGTTCGTGATATGTGTGATACTGAAATAAGTTCATGCGTCTCGGGGGGGGGGGATTTTGTTGAGTAAAGGCGTCTTGACCAGTGTTACTGTGTTAAAAATGCCTTAAAACGGTGGTATTTATACGTTCTTTTATTGTAAAGATAAAATTTTGCACATACCAAACCTAAATGCCTAAAATATTTTTTGTGTAAAACTTTCCCCAAAGTCAGGTCAAACTTTATTCCCGGTTAAAAGAATTTGCCTAAAAGAACTCTACTTTAAACATACATCACGAAATGAGACATGATCTTTATGTCAAACTAGCAGTTCGTGATATGTGTGATACTGAAATAAGTTCATGCGTCTCGTTGTAAAATCCCCACGACAAGTTATTTTGTTATCGTGGCGACAAGCACTCATATGAACCGCTATGTGTAATGTAACCCCTTTTTTAGTTACCCTGTATGTTTCAGGGGGAGGGGGTGTTTTGTTGAAGATTTGTATTTGTTGCAACGAAACTGATGACGTAACGTAATGACGTCATATTACCCATGAAGTGAATTTGTTGCATTTGCCACCAATTGGGCCGATCCGAAGAAAAAAAAATATCGCACAATAGTTAAAATCTAGTAAAAAAAACAATAGTAAAAAGGCTATAGTGTAAACAAATTACATAAAAATGTCACGGTTATAACAAAATGTACTAACAAACTACAAATAATATAATAACTAGTTAATTACCTAATCTTCCAGTTGCCGCATTTATTCGACCAAATCAGCCATTTATGCAACAATTTTAAAGATATTTTTATTCGAAATCGGTACATCACAAATTATAATATTATGACAAAATTAAAAACAGTTTTGTTTGCATGGGTAAAACGTAAATTATGACACAAAGTTGTTGTACTTTTAAAAGTAGTTGAAAGGGGTAACAGATGTAGATTAAACCTTTTTTGAGTTTAGTTTTAGAGTTTTTTTTACGAAGGAAAGTGACGAGACGAAAGCCGAAATTACCGTCTACAAAACTGTAACAGACTCACCTAATAAGCCCTTGTTAAAAGAAAGTTGTCTGACGAACCAACGAGTATAACAAAATCACAAATAAGGGGCAAAATATCTCTGTTTTTGCGAAAGGAAGACTTAGGTTTCCACTAAAACTGGTTTGTAGACTTTTGAAAGGAATTTTTGTGCAAACGGAACCCGATTTTGGTTCCTGATAAAATTCTTGGAAATTGAAAAGTTTCGCCACGTGATGTAAAAACCGCGGGCGGGAGAAAATGCGTTTTCGTTGTTGCAATCACTATGGCAACCCGGCAATTATTGGCCAATAGCAATCATGTGTTGCGGTGAGATATTTAGAATCATTTGACGGAACCGATAAAAGGAACCGGTTGCCGCGACGACCAACTGGTAATCACGTGATTCAGTTTTTGCGCCCGCAAACAGGTTAACATACAGGCAGGTATATAAAGGCGAAAAATCCGTTCACAACTTACGAGATTGTGTCGGTTGTTAACTATGACAGAGCTAGTGGAGGGCTCAACTTGTTATTGAAATGTTGGGATGATTTTGTTTGCTCTTATAATCAAATATTTGCCCGATGCAGTGGTGAAAATGAGACATGGTTTAATATAAGCTGCATGGGTTGATTTGTTTTGCTTGGCTTAAGTAAACTCAGCAATTTAACTATTGGACAATCAAACTGAATATAAAATGAGTAACTGCTTGAAAGGTTCATAAAAAGCGTCGACTGTTTGGTCCAGTACAGTTCAATCGTTCATAGCGGAACTTTGATGCAAACTGATCGTAAAATGAGTAACTACTCGTTTATACCAGGAATTTTAAACCAGATTTGTGTTTTGGTAGTATTTTACAATGTTGAACTTAACGCAAACTGATTATTAAATGTGTAACCACTTGAAAGATTCTTTTGCACCGGAAATTTTAAACCAGTTTTCAGTATTTTACCATGTTGTTGTTCTGATTTTCATTTTTCACCAAAAACCAATCACCAATGTTTGGTGACTTTGTCATTCTTGAATCCTTCACGCCAGTTATATTTGCTGAGTCACGGGTTGTTGTCTGTATTACGTCACAGAACCTGAGTGTTACGTCACAACGGAGGAACGCGCGTGTTTACTCGACGTCGCGTATTGGCTTCCGTTTTGTTCATTGTTACGACGATGTCGAATATCGATTCGATTCTCCTCGCTTTGTTACAACTTCTAGAATGTCTTGTCGGCAAATTGTTTGTGACGACACAATGAGGTAAACTATATTTCTGGCCATTGAACAAAGCTCGCTCGAGAACCCGGTTTAGACATAACTGCGAATCGGTTTAGTTGGAAGTATTAACATGTTATACCGTTGTATGCTATAGTTGATTCTATTTGAATAAGGTAATGATGATGTTTATTGCTTAGGTGAAATATATATTTCTTGGATAAACGGTGGATGACTTTTCTTGACTTTCAGTCTGTTATATTCAATATAGACTCCAAATTGCTCAAAACAGTTTTATAAAACTAAATGCAGTCTCCTAATTCTCAGGTTGCTAACCAACGGACCAATAAATGATTCTCTTAGACGCAGCTTTAATCATGTTTTAACTCCAGGTGCGAGAATTGTTTCTCAAATATTCTTTCGACAAGCACGAACTCCAAATAAGGCAAAAGCATGCGCTGAGAAAAAACAACACAACATAATTTACTCGATCCCACGCGTTTGCGAACGAACAGCGGGAAATTGAGTCTACCTGAGGTGTACGTGCGTCGAGTCAGCGTGGAAGTGATGAACAATAGTTGTAGAAGACAAAAGACTCGAAAGGGCCTTTCTCCTTGACCGGATAGGCCAGTGGGTTGTGACTGATTGATGGAAGGCATACCGTGCTACTGAGATGTGAGAGTTCAAGTGTGGAAAATCTTGTTAAGGGTTGCTAAAAAGACCTAGTATTACGGATTTCTATTTAATAAAAGGTTAAAGTTTTTTGCTTTGATGGCAAAAAAGTTTAGTAATAATGTCAAGTTTATAGTATTGAGTTGAAGTGATTAAGCTTGAAGAGAAAACATAGCGACAATATTAAACTAAACCAAATGACTGAGACGGAAATAGCTGCGCCACGTTGAAACGTTATGGAGCGCAGCATAGCGAAGGGTTTAATTGGTGGTTAATGGCTAAACGCTCTGCAGCTACACCTTATTATAAAGCGTTATATGCCGGGAGCTTACGAAAAAGTGATATTAGGAACATTTAGTCAGTAAAAATATAATTTAATTGCTATACTGAACAATTATAGCAGTTGTGAGATTTCTTGTTCTGGTAACAAAGCTTTAAACCTATGAATATTAATGTCAGAAATTTGTATCTAATCTCGTAAGGTTTTATGCCACCCCTACTAAACGGACAAAGTTTGAAGCACATTTCCATTTTATAACAAGGTTAAGGAGTGAATTACTAACTAGAATTTGACTCAATTTTGTAAAATATTTTTTTGGTTTAACGATTGTCCTTTCAGGAAAACGCTGTTTTCTTGTTGTTTGTTGACTTGACGGAAAACAAAAAGCTTAAGAGTAATGTCAATTCAAACAAACTAAACCGAAAAATTGCTTTATAGGAAATATTCTGACAATAGAACAAGTATACAGCGACAGTTTTTTCTCAGATGTGTCAACAACTGCTCATGCCACCACAAATGATATAACATAGGTACACCAATCACATATGATTTTAATCGTCTACTATTTCACTGATGATGGCATTAGCAATTGCCGAAACGCCTAAACAACAAAGCATGTCGCCTTTTTCGTCTCTTTTTGGTGTGATATTTTTCAATAGACTTGCGAAGAGTTCCGTGTATAGCGTTGCGAAGTGAACCTTATTTGTTGCACATGGTTGAAAAACAATGTAAAAAAATCCCGAAGTTATTCGCATTGCAACAGCAACCGTGACGTAACCTGACGTCATTACTACGAATTAATTACGTCATTTAGTAATATTTGTCCGAAAAAACTTTGATCGTGTAATCAACGTCCGCTGATTAACCAGTTATCCAGTTGCGGATGAGCTGTGAGTAAACGTACAATCGCTGAGTCACGTCGTGTTCCGAATATATTAGGCGCGCTACGTGAACTTTAGACACAATCGAGAAAGAAAAATTGTAAGTGAAATGAAAAAGTGCATCATCCGTGTTATTATGGGTTTCCGAATTTATTTATTGTTTTTTTGTCGTTGTCGATGACGCAGCGTTTTTCAAGTCTGCTCGTCACAATAACACGTATAAAGCGGGTTAACGAGCTAGCTTCATGCAGTAAACCGGAACGAGATATTTTGTAAGTTTAGGGGAAAGAAATTTGGCAACAAAAAGGGGGTTTAAAATAAAAAAAAATATCAAACGTTTACTTTCATGAAAAAGACTGATGGGTTCAACAAATCAAAATGGTAGTTGATTATGTTTTTGCGCAAATTGCGTTTTGTTTCAAAAATAATTGATGCAAGATGCAAAAAATTCCAAGCTAATACTTATATTAAGATTGACCTTTCGATCAGAAACTGTAAGTGGAATTTAAAACAGAAAATTTCGTTGTTTCGTCACAAAGCGTGCAATCCATAGCGAGAATCAACAATGGCACGTTTCATTATAACGTCACAATGCTCTATATACTTTACTTCCGCAAAAACCAAACCGAACTCTCGGTGTTTGCTACAATATACCTCGAAAAATGTGATCTATTTGGTAAGTTTCGGCCGTGGAACAATGTTTTGCGCAGGATCGTAAAAAACCCACACGCAGTTACCCGAGGGTGGAAGTTTCAGAATTTTGTCTTATGGCGTCATAAAGCGTCGTTTGAGATTGCGAGGTCGACGCAAGGTTACTTATTCTTTCACTACTACGATCTAAGCACTCGAAGATAGAAGTTTAAAGAGAAATGCGCTTAGCCATTTTAAACCTAAATCGCGTTTTGTTTGTTGTATTCCGTTACGACACGTATTGAATTATGAAAATGTTTGGACGGCATTTAGTGAACTTTGGCGTTTTGATGCTAAAGTTTAGTCCGTGGTCTTTTGAATTAATTACGGCTTTCTGCAGCTAAGCCAAGTAATGAAGTGTATGGTACCCCAAGTTCGCTAGGAACAAATGTACCGCGTTAAAGCTGATCACGTGTTAAACAGGTGAAAGAAATTAATAAAAGCAAAAACCAGATTTTAAGAACTTGGTTTAATATGTGAGAATTTTAATGCTTCTAAATGAAAGAAATGCATAAAATTAGATGACAACAAAATATCTAACTGCACACCAAGCAAAACAGAATCTAAAAAACATGAGGCTGATCTATTTTCAGGTGGTAACATAAAAAATCTCCCGCTGACTTTGCGCTGAAAGGTGAACGCCGTGCGCAATGGACCGTGGCGCATAAGTCAAGCGTGACCGGCAATAATTTTGCCTTTTTCAGTTCGACCACAAGTTAGGGCGGTGGTTGTGTTATTCTTGTGCCGTTAAACACCGTGTCCACCTCGCCACACGACATTTGTACCTGGCACGGTATTACTGTTATGATATCAGAGTATGAAGGCATTGTCGGTTTGAGGCTTGTTGTTTAAAGGCAGGTTTACTACAAAAAGTGCGAAAGTTAGCCGTGGTTTATTTTGTGCATAAATAGTTTGTGCAGCTTTTCGTCATTTAGATTTCGTCATTTAAAACAGCAAAAATAGCCCGACGTTTATTGTAAGTTTTTGCTTTCGTTTTTAGAGTCCTTCGTTTTTGCCATTGTAACGTCACAACAGACAGGTATGTTACGTCACAACCGCGAAACGCGCGTGTTTACAAGAAGTTGACATCCGTTAAACCATTGTTACTGCGTTTTGGAATATTAAATCAGTTTATCTCTTTTGTTAGTTCTCGCTAGAACGTCTATTTGCGAAGTAACAAAAACGGCCAGGGGTAAAGACTAGTATTTATAGCATGAAGGCTTCTACGCATATCCTGGTGTTGTGTTGTAAGTCAGGTTAGGCTTTTCGAGCCAGTGTCGGGATAAAGTTTTAAAACTGACTTGATTTTGGCCTGACTTCACACTCAAACACATTTGTGTCGTAATTTAACGTTAAAAAATCTAACTTATGGGCAGTGGTGGGATTCAAATTTTTTGTCAGCCGGTTCTGTTACAAAAAGTCATATTTATTTTTCAGCCGGTTCTGTTACTAAACGTCCATGGACAGAAACCAGTAATGCTAACCGGTTCGCTGATCTCATAAAATTTCGTGAGACGGTTCTGTAGAACCGGTGGGAACCGGTTGAATCCCACCACTGCTTATGGGCCTATTTAGAAATTGTACTGGTTAAAGTAAAAATACAGTGTTGGTTTCGTGCCAGCTAATACAACTCTTAAGTGAATCGACGTATTAAAGCGTTGATATGTAGAAAACCGCAAGGTATGATTGGACAAGAACGCAAAAGCGGTAAAATAGATTTCAGTTGCTTGTGAAATCAAAGGCTTGCGGCAAAAGTCAAGTGTTTGGTTTTCAGACCTCCTTGGAGGAAATTTCCCAAAACTTGCACGGTGACCTTGGAGCTAGAAATCATAAAGTGTCGATTCAGGCCCAAACTTGATTAAACTTAAAAGGCGTTCTTAAAATCATTAGAGGTCTCTGAAAATAACTTAGTGCTAATTAGTAAAAAATGCAACGTATAGTGTTTGCGACAGGATCTTTCCTGCAAATAGTATAGACATTCATACCGTTTCATGGTAAATTTGGGCAAAATGTTCACTTCGGTTTTGGTTTTAGGGCAAGTTTTGTGAGCAACATCGAACTTTAGAACAAGATTTGACCTGACCTTTCTATAACTCAACAAGCGTTTGGACTTGGCGTTTGTTTTGTGGCCAGTTTCAGCTGATCCAAGATAAACAGCTTCTTATCGATTTGTGGCTGAACCAAGCCCTAACTCGTCTCGTTCTGCGGTTTTTACCGAATTTTTGCAGCTGGAATTTAAGTTCAATTTACACACGATCGACAGCAGGTTTGCGCTTTGTGTCTTGAAATATAAAACTTGGTCAACAAAATAGTTTGCTCTCTAACTGAGGTTTTTTTCGAAGGAAGCAAATTTAAACCGAGTTTTGTTGGTTCCGTATTTGTACGCTTGCGATTGGTTTGGTACTTTGACAAAGCCGCCTGTTTTTCACTTGTTTTAGCCCCCTATAACAAATATTATAATATAGCTGTCACAAGTAGATTTTACAGAAAAAGGGTAAAATTTACAGGATTTTTAAAAGCGTTTTGTTTAAGGTGCCACGAAACGTTAAAAAAGGTAATTTGTTGACAAACGATTTTTTGCAAAATAAGTGAAGTGACAATTGAAAAACATTTTATATTGTGTCGCCCCTGATGCTTTCTCTGTTGTACGGCAGTAAGTTTCGTCCCTTCTGTTGGTTTCATTTCACCTAGAGATGACATCAGTGATTGTTGCCCAAACGTTGATATGCTTTACAGTTTACACAGTTATTTTTTGCTGACTATATAGAACCGTGCATTGTGTAGGTATCCACTACCCAACATTTCATAGCCTGTTGACAAGAATGAGTTTCCCATAAGCTTAGTAATATCGTAAGCAGAACGATTCACGCACAAAAGAAAAGACAACACAATAACTTTAGTTAAACTTGTGGGTTTTGCGCACCAACTGACACACGGACCCATAGTGATGAAATTCAAGTTCAAGTTGAACACCAGACGTTAGGTTCTGGGGCAATTTCTCCACCTTAGCTGTCAAGTTTGGAGAATGGCCGCCGGGTAAAGTTATCAGACAGTGAGCAGTCAGGCGAAGTCTTGCACTGAGTCAGTTTTAAGTGTTTTTACGCGTATGACGTATCACACAGAGTTTAAATACGACTGGGCGAATGTTTTTCGCGTTTTTTGGGGTTCGGGGTTTGTGACGAATAGAACGAAACTTGATGGCTAGAAGAAAAAAGGTGTTAACATGTACGAGTATAGATGGATGTTCAGAAATATGTGTAATTTTGAATTAAACGGAGAATGCCAATTAGTTTGTTAGATGTGTTTTTTTCAATTGAAATTACTTTTAGCGATTTTAAATCATTTGAAAATGTAATTTTATCACATACACAAAATACTCAAAAAGAGTCGCAGATGATCAGCTTCAGTGTAATGTTTTAATTTTGAAAAAACAACAACATTAATTTCGCCTTACGTAAGTTTCCGTTTGTTTTAAATGTAATTTTATCATTGCGAACTGCAATTTAAAGACAGAAGCAGAGTCAGTTTACAGTTTATCAGTTATGTTGCTGACACTTAAATTTTATTGCAGATGTTTTCCAGAATTATTTAGGTAGGCTTTGTTTACTGTTTAAACATTTGGTTTCTCGCGTTCTGCCTTTCTAGTGTTGAGCTCAGAGTTGCAAGTCGGGCCGGGTTCGGGCTCAGATTTCGGGCCCGCTTGCATCTCTGGTTGAGCTAGTTGAAGGAAAAATAGCAAACAACGTTAAAGTTTATTTCACTACCTCCTAGGCGTTGAAGCAGACTAATAAAAGTTGACAAGATTTACAATTTGTTGGTTGTTTTGTTCACACAACGCCTATGTTTCTCTACATAATCCAGACGAGTGATATGTTTTTGTTTTTCACAAATTAAACTTGCCTAAATGGAAGAAACTTTTAAAGCAGTGTAGTTAAATAGCGCACACAAAAGAGTAGAGCTTAACCAAAATACACTTATTGTTTTAAAGAAGCAATGCCGTTCTGGTGGGCGAAACGTCACCAAATTAAAGTTCTTGAAACAACAACTAGTATTTTGTTTAGCATCACACGAGTTGAACGACAAATTTGTTAAATAAGCAACCTGGTGGACGAAACGCTTGTTGAGTGTTGGGGGGGGGGGGGGGGGGGGGGGGGGGGGGGGGGGGGGGGGGGGGGGGGGGGGGGGGGGGGGGGGGGGGGGGGGGGGGGGGGGGGGGGGGGGGGACTCTACTAATATGGACATGGTTTTTATGTTTTCAATGCCCTGTAAGACAACTAAAAACAAAGTATATCCTGAAATAGAGCTTTCATTCATCTGTAGCATTTCAAACGTGTGTTCAAACAAAACGAAATAAAGGTGAAAATTGCCTTGTACTTAAAAGTGAGGTCACTGTTTAAGTAAACTTTATTGCACCAAAAGTGCTATTCGTATTTTCACAGTTCCATAAATAACATTGAATTCATACTAGCAAGTGTTTTTCAGCCGTCTGGACCGGCGGATTTCATGCGTATAATATAGGATTACCAATGTCCATTGACCGAAATCATGCCTTGTGACGTTGACAATGCTGCTATTCTACCCAACAAGAGACAAGGAAAATCGCCTCAAGCGCCGACGCCAGTAGCGTTTTTCAAATGTGTTGGGCAAGCTTGTTGCAAGAACAGTGAGAATAGACACTCAAACGGGACGCTATTAGCCTAATATAGGGCTGCTAAAACCTGCTTTGGGCGTGCTAGGATTATTACAAAAGACCTGTAAGCTTATGATTTTAAGTTTTGTAGTCAAATGTTACCAGTCATTAAAGGTTATTAGCTAAGATCTTTAGTACTTCAGTTTGGAAGGTGCATAGTTTGTAAAGGTTTCAATGAAAAGTCGAACAATAATTTATTGTAATTCAATTTGTATTTGTTAAGAATAACTAAATGCAAGTTTAAGCTGACCAAAACCTTTTTTGCATTAAGATTCAACTTGTGTTCAACACTTAGGTTCTCGTGTTCACATAAAAATATCAACTGGTGAATTTAAAATTGGATATAAATCAAGAATCTGGTGCATCAATATGGCAAACTTAATATTGCAGTTTTGTTTTCTTTTGATGTTTGGAACTACTTTGGTAAGTTGATATTATGTTTTTATAGTTGTTACATTTGTATAATGCGTGTAAACATGTCAATTTGAGCACCAAAATCAACATTAACTACTGAAAGAAACCTCCCGAAACGCAAAGGGCAAAATAACACCCCTAAAAGGCAAGTTTTCAAAATGTGCAAAGCTATTGCGTTTGCTGGAATCAAGTAGTTCGCTTTGCAAGCATAAAGTCGTCACCTCTTGATTCTTGTCTGACAATTATTAACTATGCGGTCATCAAACATACGCCTTATGGCGTCACACTGGGGCGTGTTGTGACATGTTAATTGGACTCGCTGTGGAGTTCTTGTTCTAAAGGTGTTAAACATGCAGTTAGGCACGAAATACACAATGTTTACACCACAATGTTTTTGTTTAAATCAGCAGCATTTAAAAGATAACTTTAAACTATTTAAAGTCTGTTATGTTATGCCCAAATTGCAGTGACTCTTGCTCTAGTATAAATTCTATTGTACACTTCCATTGCTTATATTGTTTTTTATCATATCTATTCTGCTTACAGTTAATGCCATGTCGTGTGTACAACACACAGTTCGTTCTTGTGAAACGTATTTCACAGAAATCACCCTCAAAAATTATTATTTATGATTTCTATCGGCAGATTTTTGGTCAGATGGTCGTTGACAGCATGGGAGGAACCGCGACCGAAGGTACGTAGCGGTCACGTGTGTGTGTGTGCAGTCAGTCGTGACGAAATTGTGACGTCACATTGAGCTTTTTCTCATTGCATGTCGCTTTCTATAACTTCCCGTGTTTGTTTTTTGTATTTAGCTAATTGGGTGTGCAATAATTCATGCTCGCGCGGTCAGTAATTATGACGTCATAACAGAGCCCTAATTTTTGAAGACGCCGCTTAATTAATTGTACTACGACGTCATTAATGTTTGTGACAATTTTGAGCTAAAAACCTACGACTGAAATCTGTGAGGTCGTGGATATAAGACCGTCGTGAAAATAAGCTAGCGCTCATGCATGTAGAAGCAGCATACGACGATTACGGCCCGTCGTGTCTTGACGACGAAAGAGCTTGCGCTGATGGGATAAATTGTGTTTTAATTTCCGAATGGTGTGATGGCACTCCACAGTGCGACGATCAATCGGATGAGAACAACTGTACAGGTACGGAGGAAGTGAAACAATGGTTTTCGAATTTTGATCACACTTTTACGCGACTGTTGGCTTTGCATGCTGTTTTGAGCAATGATTGCATGGTTATAGACTAGTTGTTTAAATCCTGCTTTTTTGAAAGATATGTTTTCAACTTACACGGGCTTCATTACTTAACAAAGATTGCGTTTCTGAAAAACCTTTTTCCAAAAAAATGCATAAATCTTATGGCAATACGGAATTTTCATTTACTAATTGGATTCTGGTTGTATCAGTCGCTTAATCCACCACACAAACTGATCATTTTGCACGACTTAACTTTAAATAACAGCAAGCAGAAATGGCAGCGGCCTCTACAAGTTCTTTGTTGTGATAAAATTTTAGACGAAAATCGTTGCTTTACAGCAAATGCGACAGAAACAAACAGCACAACTTCAGCACCAACGACGACCACAGAACCAGATTATTACACGTCGGGTTGTGACCCTGGTCTATTTGAATGCAGTAGTGGAATTTGTCTACAACAGACTTCGGTGTGTGATGGCACTATGGACTGTGATGACGGTTCGGACGAAGTCGGCTGTCGTAAGTTGAACTATGTGCCACATTTTGTTGTAAGGTTGTGGGTTTGAATCCCATTGCCATATAAGAATGCTTGGTGGCCAGCTTGATTCGGTATAACGCCTTCAATGGGTTTGCACAGTGATCTTGTCTTAAGGTTATGGGATCAAATCTTAGTGATGCTCTCTACATTTTCTTTGCTTGTTTTAAATATCAATTACCTATAAAGTTTGTAGAGATGAGAAAGCCAAACGTGTCATTTAATCCCAATAGTTTGTTAAAGTTTTAAATGCTGCTAATATTTACAAAAAATAATCTCTAAAACTGACCTAAAATGATCGCACAAATAAAAACGGACTACGGAAAATGTAGAGTAGGGATGGCAAAAACTACTACTGTATAATGTTATAACAATGGTTTGTACACGGTCAATTCCTATAATAGGAGATGTCCTAGTTATTGGATTCAACGTCTCAGAAGCAATGTTATTAAAACTACAGCTTATAATATCTACCCCAGAATACAACCAGGCGAATTTCATTTGCTTGTAATTCCCAAACCTAATTACCAATGATGGCGGTCACTGTTAAAGAAAAACGCAAAAAACTTTCCCTATTTTGTTTTGCGACATAAACATATTTGAATTGTTTTTGTCCGTATTTTTTATCTTTTTTTCTGTTTAACGCTGGTTTGTTTCACGCGTTTGGTCAAGAACGAGTGCTTTAAATTTAATCAAATTTGGACATATGTTAGTTATTAATCCAAATTTGATCCTCCTGAAGTTTGACTTTTAATGACCCAGCGGTTCACCCACAGGCCCCCAAAACGTAATTTTTTTTCAAACGGCTGTACTGACTAAAGTACACAATCTAGTTGAAAAAAATTCTGGTTCCACTAACACTTAAACCATTTTAACCGAGAAATTTATTTTATTTCAGCTACATCAGCTGCAACGACCACCACAGAAGCGGATTATTACACGTACGGGTGCAACCCTGGTCAGTTCGATTGTAATAATGGAGTTTGCCTCGAACAAACTTCGATGTGTAATGGCATCTTGGACTGTGATGACGGTTCGGACGAAGTCGGCTGTCGTAAGTTGAACTAAATGACACATTTGTTGTAAGGCAAGATTTTTCTAGCCTACGCCTTTCCATATGGTAATGCTTGGCGACCGAGTGATTCGATATGACGCCTTCAATGGGCCTGGTGTAATGTGATTTAAATGTGTGTCGTGATCGCTGGTCTACATAAACGCTTCAGGGCTGACTCCTGCCGTGGATTCGAATCCTAGTTTTTAAACACAAGAGCTACTAACACAAGAACTCACAGTAGAAGAGATTTGCTAAATACCGATAGATGGCGTAAAGAGCGTAGGGTTGAGGGAATAAATTTAACTTAAAGAAATAGGTTTTTAGGTTGATTTTAATGTTATTATTATTATTATTATAAAACTTTAGACCAACTCTAATAGCCCTAACCGTCAACATTTTTTACACAATCTGCATTTTAAATATTTATCAAATATTTTCAAACCTTTTTATACTTCAGCTTCCACCACTACAACAGCCACCACGGCAGAACCGACCACCACGACCTTTACCGAATACGACTATGGTGATTGTCCTGAGGGTGATTTTCAGTGTGATGATTTCCAATGTATTCCTGTCTCTTCGAGATGTGATGGAGAATTCGATTGTTCGAATGGGGGGGGGGAGATTTTGTTTGTATTCCTGTCTCTTCGAGATGTGATGGAGAATTCGATTGTTCGAATAACGAAGACGAAGATAATTGTCCCGATATGGGTGGGTGTAACAACGGTGTTTCTAAAAATATTTTGCTCAATTTTTTACACTTCTTTGAAAATGTGTCTGTTTGTGATCAATATAACTTAAAACTTATTATTGTAAAACATTAAAAAAATATTTTCATAATTGTTTTTAAAACAGTACTTTTTAAAACATATTTATAATATATAAGCTATTGCTGCCAGGCATAATATCAAGTTTATAGATCTCTTATGGCAAATGTATTTTAATACAAATTATCATGTATTTTTTATTACACTTTTGATTATCCATTAATTTCGTTGCACCCAAATAGGTTTAAATTGCCAATTTGTCAACAGTCGTGTTTTTGCCACAAGTTGTTTACGATTTATTCTGTTACCATAGGCAACATGACGCAATCAACAACCGCCACAACGACACCAGGGATCACATGTTCTTATGAGGGAAACATTTACGCTGCGAGTAAGTCAGAAAAATTTGTGTCCAAGTTTTTTTTGTAATGTTAATTGTTTTCTCATGCTGTGTTGGTAAGGTGATAAGTTATATGTTTCTCTTAAATTTACAAAAACAATAGATTAAATCAGAAAAATCTTTGTCCAAGTTTTATTTATGTAAACTTTTGTAATGCCGATGTATTGGTAAGCTATATGTCCGTCTGACCAAAAAATTAAAAAATTGTAACAAATTAACAATCTATGCTGTTTAATTCACGAATATATTATTGAGTTGTTATATATATATTAAAAATCTCTTACAAAAATTTTATTTAATTTATAAAATTTTATTAAAAAAAATAGAAAATCATTTCCATTTCAGTCCAATTATAATGGATACAAGACAAGCCAACAAAGCGTCTAAACTCCAATTCTCTATGACGTCATAACGGCTTTTGTTTTCAGACGAGATCATCATTTCAACAAACTGTACGGAAGTGACGTGTTCGAGTACCGGACGTATTACGACGTGGAACAGTTACGACCCGACGTGTGGGGCAACGGCAACAGCTGCTACCTGTAAGTCTGTGTGACTGAAAGTGTGTGTGACTGAAAGTGTGTGTGATTCTGGCACAGAAATGCCCAACTTAAACTTTTAAAACTTGAGATGTTTCCCTAAGCTAGTGGAATTTTAAAACTTGAGGGAAGGAATTTGCTATAATATTTACATGTGGTTTGTAAATAGACACTTAAGTTATGGGAATATAACCTGTAAAGTTGATAAAAGACCCAATTTTAAACGATCTTTGTGTGGTTTAGTATTTACTAGTAGTCTTTAAGGGCAGGTCTATAAATGTTTTGAACTGTTAAGTGAGGATTTGTCGACACAGGTTGGAAACCAAAGCTTTTGCAGAAAATTAGAGAATTTGTTTATTTTAGCCAAGCATGAAAAAAATATATTTTTCACCAGCTGGTAAAAAACACCTTGTTATACTAAACGATTTTGTGTTGTAGATTTGATATTCTATGTTATGTTTAGCTAGTTGTTTGTTAGAGACAATGGTTAGCGTGTGTGTAGTTTTAGCAAAAATAGTAAAATGCACTGCAGAAAATAGCAGAATTATCTCATTTCAAAACCGTATTAAGAATGATTACTTTGGACTCGAAGCTTCTTATAAACTAAAATGTCTTTTTACCCAAAAAACGAGCACCTTTTACGATTTAGTTTTTGATCAAAGCATGAACATTTAAAGACCTCCGTACCATTGTGACGTGTTAATCCTCTTAAGTGACGTCACAAGGGGGCGTAGAAACAATAATTTTCAAACTTTTCCCTCGACTAATCCTGTATTTTGCATGTTGCTTAGATTCCCTTCTGCTTTCACTTCTTGCTTGCTGGTGGTTGACGCGTTCATAACGACTGGTGCGCGATCGCATGGATCGGTGTGAGGAGCGACAGTCTGTCTGACTCGGCACTTTGCGCTGCATGACTCAGCAAAATCCGCAGTAGTTTCATATATTCTTTCAATCGTTCATATTTATTGTTTTTTCAATGATTTTCTTTTTTTCTCTATGCATCTTTTTGCACGTGTGTCTTTATTGTTGCTGAATAATCGAATGCTCCTTGTTATAGTGACAAAATGTTTAGGGCACGAAAAAAACACAAGAATGTGGTACAAAAATTTAGCGCGTACTAACTTGTAGTCTGTAGTACTTTTAGTTTATTAAACTAACTTTTTCACTGTCATTAAACTATCGATAGATTTTTAATTGAGTCGTGTTATGTGAACAGTCGATGCCCGTTTAAATCATAACTAACATCGGTACTAGCTATTTTATTCGCCTAAAACAACATCATTTATATTCCGTGTACTGTCACTGCACGATGTACTCCATAAATAACTACTTCGTACAAACGATTCAAATATCATGCCCTGAAATTTTATGATTATTATTTTTGTTACATCATACGTTTCAACTCGCGCAATGTAGCAGTTGGTTTTTTGCCATTTGTAAAAAGCCTTTAGATGTTAAAGTAGTTAAACGTTATTTCCATGTAGCTGTTTTTCGCCTCTTAGTTGCAAAACCAACTGCTTTTTTGTTGTGTTTTTCAAAAATAGTTTTGTTATATTGTGGTGCGGAAGTTAATACCATATGTTTGGTTATTACCACGCAGTATTTAGTGAAGTTATTCGTTTGTTTTTAATGTTTTATGATAAAAAATAATTTTCTAATCTTTAAATCATCATGAATTATGTGCGGGGCTGGCCCCGTTGGTGCTAAGCTTGTTTTTTGCAAACACCTGCCAAATATTTCCGTAATTATTCTGCCTTATTAGCCAAGTAACGAGTCCTAAGCATGTATCATATATTGCCCTTACGACTATGCTTGCTTGAAAGTAGCCCTGATCGAGCTTCGTGCAGTAAACCATAGCGAAACTGCTTCAACATTGCATACGATTAAGCGGAAAAACTAAAAAATATTTCGCCACGATGATATGCACAAAGCTCGTTCCCCAACCCGCTTTAAACTTGTTGAAAATCTGCGATGACAAATCGATTTTAATTTTATTTCTTGCAATAGCCCAATAGCAGCATATTACTCTGCCTTTTGTTGCAGTATTATGACGTCATATTTTGCTTTGTGTCGTCATAGTACTATTGTTTTATTGTTACGTACAATTATTAAAATGCACTTAACCAAATGGACCTTAATGTACGTTTACGTTACGAAGCTAATAAATAATGTTTTCAAAGTATCGCTTGGTCTACATTTTCCCTGCAGATGTATTTTTCGGGGTAACACTAGCCTGACGTAACAGACACGTGACGTAATATATGTGATTGTGACGTAACATAAGTTGTGGAATGCTTTAATTATGCTTATTCTTTACTGTAAAACTTACAATAGTTAAGTTAGCAAAAATGGTTTATAAAGTCATAAACTGAATTATACAATTTAAAAACGAAACTTATTTATGACGTAACTTTTCTGTTTGTGACGTAGCACCGGAACCTCCCGCGAACGCGCGCAACTTCACAGCGTGGGCTTTGACCTTCATTGACTGGAGATACAGCTTGTTTGAACGGTGGCTTCCAGGGATGAAGAAATACATACGGATAACCGGGGGTAAGGGTCACAATTTAAACGCATTTTTACATCAAAATGCAAGGTGGTATAAACCAAGTGGACATGACAATAAAATTATAAGCCGCCACCCTGTTTTTGAGAAGCACTAACGGTGGAGAAAAACTTGATAAGCTGCTGCTTACAATGGAATAAATAAGGCACAAAAAAGAGTACTGCACTACGCGCATTCAGTGTTATTTACCCTGATAAAGGCGACCTGTATAGGACGTCGAAACGTCGGAATAAAAATACATTTGCCAGAAAAGCTCTAAAAACTTGTTACATAAGAGAGGTTTTCCCACCCTAGTGCATTGTGGTGCGATTGTTGTAAATGGTGTGTAAACATTCTCCTAAAAATGCAAAAACCAGCCACGCTTTGTACTAAAACAGCTGAAAGTCTGTCTGCAAACTTAGTAGAGTTTAACATTGGCATTTTTGTCTCTGCAGTGTCGGCGGACTCTTTGGCGCCACCCAACTGCCCGCCAGTCGAGGCTGTTTCTTGTTATCCCAAATCCTGTGTGTTGGACCCAGTCGGATGCCAATACTGCTACTGCAATCTCCTTGTAACAGGTACGGAAGGCTTTCGGTTTCACCAGATTATGTTGTGCAATGCTACTTCTTAAATGAATTTCAATTAATAAATCAAGCCTGTGTAGCTCAGCTTGTAGATCGGATAATCGTGGGATCGAATCCCACCACGGGCTAGATTATTATAGTTGTTTTCTTCCCATATGGGAGAGATAATACTGGGATCAGCCCTGATGCGTCGATGCAGACCATCGATCACGGCATACATATCGATAAATCATAGTACATCAGGCCTATAAAGGCGTTGTACCGAATCAGCCGGTCTCCTAAGCATCTCCATAAGGCAAGGCACAATCTAGAAACAGGTTTGGGAGACCGGCTCATTCGGTATAACGCCTTTAATAGACCTGGCGTACTGTGATTTATATAGGAGATCTTGTAAGACAGGATTTGATTCGGTACAACGGCTTCAAAAGGCCCAACGTATTAACCATTATATTATGCATTATTTTTACAGGCCAAAATTTAAATTGTTACGCTTGAATGCTTTCAGACTCACGTGACACGCTGATCGCCGCGTTTGACCGCGATTACGAATTCTGGAAGAACCGGGTCGATCCGATTTGGACGAAAGTTTTCCAGAAATATGAACAAACACTGAATTGAATCGTTCGAAAAGAAAAATTGACTGTAAAAAATGAACATTTTTAAAAACGAAAAAATAGAAACGCAATGCTTTACGCAAATGATCAAAATGACAACTTTAGTAATATATCAAAACCACCAACAACATGGCTTAAACTGACGATCACTGTTTTCCTTTTTACGTATAATACATTAAAACCAATGGACGATAAAATCCTTGGTAAAGCAGAATCCGTAGGTTTGTTTGTTTCTTTTTTAAAAAGGAAGTAGTTTAAAAAAAGCTTTAAACTTAATTCGGCAAAAGTTTTTGTAGCCAAAAGTTACTGTTCCGATTTGATTTTTTGCAGTTCTAAATGTCAACGCTATTTTACATTCTAAGCATTTTTTGTGTCTTCAACTTTTTTGTAAACTTTTTATCAACCCCTAAAATTAAAGATGGTATGACAAGTTTTGAACCGCCGTCCTTTTGGTTTCTAGCTACCTAGAATGATTAAAATAATACAAAACTATTAAAATTAAAAAAGGAACAAAAATTGTTTGGTCTGACACCAATAAAGAATAACTGTATTTCTTCTGTTAAAATCACTGAAGTGTTTATTTAAACAAGTGTTTGAAAGTTGTATTTCTGTTGTGTTAAAAAATGCTGAAAGTAGTTCCTTTTACAAGTTCCTTGCTTTACGATATGCAAGATGTTACAACGATGCAAAAAACGATATTCTGTATATTTTGGTCGGTAAATTAAGGCGCACTTAAAAATTGGAGGTGCTAATATGGCTAACTGTGTTTTTAAACAGCAATGAACGAAAAGCTTTTGATCTCTGTATTTTGTTACTGTACCTAAACTTTTATTCTTGCACAAAATTAACAGTGAGCAAAGTTACTTACTCCGAAGCACTTATTTGCACCAAATACCTTTTTTTAATCAGAATAAGTAAATGAGTAAATGTCTTCCTTTTTTCACCATTAAACTTTTTAACCAGAAAAAATACAACTTTAACTTTGCACGTATAGCAATATTTAACACACCCTGGCTTGACGGGATTTGAACTCTGGACCTCAGTTTTTACTTTCCGTCAAAGTTAGTTTCAAAGTTCCAACTTCTAGCACTGGTTCCGTTTTCGCATTGTAAATAAATCTATTCATTGTGTTTGGGTTGATTTTTTTTAGTTGCGAATATATTGAAAATAGGTAGATATTTTTTGTATTGATCAGAGTAGTAAACGGCCTCAAATTGGAGTCCGAACCGGGCCCGAACTCGAAAGTACAAGCCCGAAACCCGGCCCAAACCCGGATCGTTTTTGATAAGCCGGTTTAGGCATGAAAGTTTGATTGACAGCCCTATACGTTGAAAACTCAGGAAAGACCAAGACATCAAACACAATAGACAAGGTGTCTTGAACAAGCCGTTTTAGGGCTGTTTTACATAAGGTCAGGTCCAACAACTGGCTACTTAGCTAGTTAAATGTCCTTAAGAAATACTGACACAGAGTGTAACGTCAGGCCCTAATTAGGCCCGTTTTTTTTAAAGAAACCTATGCCCGAACCCGAACCCAGCCCGAAAAGCCCGGCCCGACTTGCAACTCTGGTTTTGATAGAAGAGAGTTTTTCGATTTGTTGGGAGGTTTACAGTTTTATTTCTTGTTTTCAATTTTCTTTAACTATATTTTAATTTGTTTAAACACGGCATAGAAATATATCGGTGCTGGTTATTGCGAGAGCCTTGCATTTATCGATATGATGCAACATGTAAGATAATTCATTGCTAGCATTTGCCTTTAGTCATTATGCCTGTCTTTACCTTGGTTATCCTGCACTTATTAAATCTCCGTAGTCGTAACTTTTTACCGAACCACACCTCGAGAAAACATTTCACGCCCATCCTATTTGACATGCCAAATCAGAACAGAGGCATCATTTAAATCAGAAGTGTCGATCCGAGGGACAGGGTTCGGGTTTCTTCAAAGAAAACGGGCTTTATTCGGTCCCGACTTACGACTCTGCGTCAGTATTTTATGGAATAAATTTTACCAGCTGAAGGAGTTATTTGCTGGGTATAACCGAATGTCAAACCGCATTGGTCAAGACCAACTGTCTTTTGTGGATGTTGCTTTGGTCTTTTCTGAGGCCCTAATGTATAGGCCTGTCAATCAAACTTTCGAGCTTAAACGAGCTTCTCAAAAACGACTCGGGCTCGGGCCGGCTTTTTAAAAACGATTCATTTTGCACATTTGTTTTTTTAAAGGCGATTCCGCGATAATGTTTTAGTTTTAAACGCCCGCGATAAAGTTTTAGTTTTGAAATGGTTTGAAACAAAAACACTTAAGTGCTAAAAAGGTTGCCGACGCCTAATTTAAATAATATGACACTTGATTTGATGACCGATGTTTTTTTCGGTGTCCTTGCTGTTTAACTAAACCATTTAACAATGACAAATCTATTGAAGTAAAAATGAAATAAATTTGACTTTACTGAATTTGCCGAATGCAAAAAACGAATTAATGACGAGTCTATTTCCAAGGAAATAACAAATGTGCAACTGTCATTATCGTTAAGCAACCGCCAGATCTCGATAAACATTTTATCATGGATTATTGTTTTAGAATTTCATGCACAAAAATTGTTTGACGCACAGTGGCTGGATTCCAATATATTTATAGCTGCAAATAAAGGATACGGAAATGTATGATTGACAGTACCGTTAAGAAAATGCAAGAAACGCATCACAAAATATTAATTGTTTAATAATTTTAAATGGAAAATTGGTTTGGTGGACGTTCGGAAGATTTATGTGTATTTATAACCGCATAAACAGGATATTGGTAAAATGTGATTGAAATTACAGTTTTGGAAATGTCAGCAAGATTTTTTTACGTTTTATTGCTATGTTTTTTTTCTTACCCTTTGTTTTCTGTATATAGCATCTTTCAGACTGTGCCTCGCTTTTCAATAATTAAACCGGTCGGTTCGTGGTAGTGACTAAGATTTAATCCTTTTACATTTAAGCTGAATTGAAATAACTGTAACGCATTTAGTGTTCTTAGGAAATCGTAACAGACTTATTTTGTTAAAGTAAGTCTTTTAAAAAAAAAACTTTTGTCTTAACAGCAAGTACACAGAAATCGTAGAAATGCTGTGGTTATTGTTTCAATTGATTTTCGTCGGATGCGCGGAAGGTGAATGCCCGGGTGAGGATTTCAGTCTCGCTTCTCGACCTTACATAAGTGAGACCTGACTTTGAATCAATTTTATACTGCTATTAAAATACTATTTATTAAATTTTATTAAAGGACAGTGGTTCTGAAACTTTTTTACTCTGTGGAATTCATAAAATGCTGCCAATTTTAAAAAATAGCATCACATGAGATTATTAGACCCTCTTTTTTATCATGAAATACGGGTTGGGAACCACCGTGCTATGAGGGTGCCTAAAACTTATACAGACGAATCCAGTTAATTTCATAGCGATGAGCATGCTTTTCTTTGACCTATTACTAGGGTTGGCCCAAACGCCTACTCTGTAAGTTATTGGATTAAAGTTTGGTTCTAGTGCTTTGCAAACTGACATTAAACACCACTTTGGAATCGTTAACGCTTCGGAATCGCAGACCTGCACAACCACATAAAAAATGTCTACAAGCAACACACATTCTTTAATGTTGACGCAAGAAATTTATTAACAACAAAATTTGATGTACTTTATTTTGATTGCAATTTTGTTTTGTTGCTCTGATACCATAAACAAGCCCTGAGCATTTTAATGTGAAAAATGCATTTTATATGCAGTCACTCCAGTATCGGATCGCAGGACTTTTTGTGTAAATAATCGAGTAACTGGCATCGGCTTGAAAACTTGTTATCGGTTCAACATTTCTTATTACTATTTGTAACTTTACCCACAGAACCTGAAAATCTCCCGGTGTGCGAGAAACCATACCGCGGTCCCAACTGCACCTGCCCTTCTACAGTGTTCGAATGTGCTTGTCACAAGTTTGGTCGATGTGGGGACAAACCAGGATGTATTGATATGTCGAAGATAAATGACAGAGTGAACAACTGTGGTGATTGGAGTGGCGAGTTTGGTGAGGTTTGTCCTGAAAGAAGGTTTCAGTGTGACTGCATCAACACTACTTGTAAAGGTGGTGTTGGGTGTGTGTTGGAGAAGTGGCGATGTAATGGAAGGATAGATTGTTTAGATGGCAGTGATGAGGTTAATTGCACTTGTCCAGCTCATAAGTTTGGGGGGGGGGGAACTAATAGGTTTGAATGCGATTGTTACAAAACAAATAACTGCACAACGGGATATGGTTGTATCGACAAAGACAAGCAATGTAATGGAGGTAATGACTGTGGAGATTGGAGTGATGAAGTTAAGGGGGGGGGGTATAAACTGTACAACTGACTTCGGTGGTTGCATAAACAAATACAGGCAATGTAATGGATATAATGACTGTGGAGATTGGAGTGATGAACTTAATTGCACTTGTCCGGCTAATGAGTTTGAATGCGATTGTTACAAAACACATAACTGCAAAACTTTCTATGGTTGCATCTACAAAGACAAGCAATGTAATGGAGATAATGACTGTGGAGATTGGAGTGATGAAGTTAATTGCACTTGTCCAGTTGATAAGTTTGAATGCGCATGTGTCGGCACGAAACAATGTATTGGTTTAGATGGAAGTTGTATCGACCGGTATTTAATATGTGATGGAAATCGTGACTGTTTTGATGGTAGTGATGAGACACATTACACATGTAACTGCACTGGAGTTTATGCAAGATGTCCGTGTGATCCTGGTAACAAACATTGCCCATCTAATGGCAGATGCATACCTTTTGACTGGATTGGTGATGGATTTAAGGATTGCTATAATGGAAGTGACGAAGTTTGTTCATTCTCAAACTTTACATGTCAGTCTTGCACAATGTTTGCCACATCTTGTAAGAGTGAACAACTTGCCAGATATCTTGTACATTTCACAGTTCCAGCAGAGTGCAACACAGTGATCCACCCATCGTGTGCTCATGAAATTAACAGTTGTGAAAGCGAGAATGTCATTTGCATCTCCTCAAAATGCAAAAACACAAACATTTTTTGTCAAAGCGTGTTTATTTGTATGAACAAAAAAGTCATAGCTGGAAATTATTTTTGTGACTCAGTTACTAGTTGTAGTGACAATAGTGACGAAATCAAGTTTGGACTCGGCTTTAAATGCTCTGGAACGTCTAGAAAAGGTGCTTGTGTTTTGCCTCAAATTAATGTCTACGATTCAGTGGCTCAATGTTCTGATAATTCTGATCTTTGTTTTGTNGGCTTGGAGCACTCGCAATTATTTCTTTAGAGGCATCAGCGTTTACAATGACAGCCATGACCACTTTTTCCCCCCCCCCCAGATGAGTGTTTGTGTTATAATCAAAGTTTGTGTAATGATATAAGGGATGGTTG
The DNA here is from genome assembly GCA_003260075.1 of Phallusia mammillata. NCBI lineage: Eukaryota > Metazoa > Chordata > Ascidiacea > Phlebobranchia > Ascidiidae > Phallusia > Phallusia mammillata. Next base: position 28,398 of record QLIY01000587.1, read on the forward strand.
TCCATCACATCAGATGCATTGCCAAGATAAAACGGTTTGCCCCCCCCCCATGTTCTGATAATTCTGATCTTTGTTTTGTCAACGGACAGTTCAGATGCTTTCAGTGCTTAGATAAAAAGTTGATCATATCTCCCAACCAAGTTTGTGACGGTATAGTGGATTGTTTTGATATGTCAGATGAGTGTTTGTGTTGGAACCAAAGTTTGTGTAATGATATAAGGGATGCTTGTCCATCACATCAGATGCATTGCCAAGATAAAACGGTTTATTCGTTCCAAAGAGGAATGTTGTGCAATTCAAGCGAGCAATGTGTTGACCAAATTAACACGAAATACTGTTCGACACCAATTAACTTGAAACAAAGTCAGTGTCTATCACAAAACTTTGAGGGGTTCGGACTTGACGAAATATTTAAATGTGCGAGAACTGACAACAAACTACTAAGAAACTTATTTGATCATATGTTAAAACAAGGTAAAAAAGCCGAAGTTTTGTTGAATTTAATATGTGATGGAAGAATATTGGACGATCTTGAACTTTATGGTGAATATAATTGTCCAAATATGTTTTACTGTTTCACAAATGGAGAGATCAACATAAAGAACAATCGGGTGTGCGACGGAAAAGTCGATTGTGATGATGGCTCAGGTGAGTTTCCAGAACTTTGTAGCAAAACCCGGTTTTACTGCAAAACCAAAGATAGAGTTTCCATTGACAAAAAAACTGTATGTGACGGAATTCTAGATTGCGACAATGAATCTGATGAAAGCAGATGCCGCTGTGAAAAGGAAAGGTTTTATTGCACAAACAAACAACCTTTGTCGGTTGAAAGGAAACTGGTGCAAAATGGAATTCTGGATTGTTCAGATGAAAGTGATGAATGTGTAAACGTAGCTGGGGCCGCGTTTGCGGATGTCAACGAAATGATTGCCAATCCAATATACCGAGCAATTTTCTGGGTAACAGCCGTATTAGCGTTGGGAGGAAATTTGTTTGTGTTCATTGCAACTGTCCACAACTTATGGAATGTAGACAGAAACCATAACGTTTTTATCAACACCAGTATTTTTATTCTTAATCTGTGTTGCTCAGATTTTATCATGGGAATTTATCTGCTTACAGTTATAATACAAGGCATGCGATTTTCTGGCTCACATTGTTTGTTTGATAAGGAATGGAGATCAAGTAGTTTGTGTTCAGGGCTTGGAGCACTCGCAATTATTTCTTCAGAGGCATCAGCGTTTACAATGACAGCCATGACCACTTTTCGTCTAATATCAGCTTTTAAACCATTTACAATTCGAAGTGTAGGTGTTCTAGAAGTTTTACTTGTTGAATTGTTTTGCTGGATTCCAGCCGTTGTTTTGGCAACATTTCCTTTACTGAAAGTCACTTCAGAATATTTTACAACTCATATTTGGTTTCCAAACACCTTTTTTGGAAATGACTTTGTTTCCAGAGAAAACAGCTCACTTTTTACGGAAAGGATTAGTGGTGTTAAACCGGAGAGGTGGAATGATGTAAAACAAATTCTTAAAGAGGCATTTCCTCGCAACCCTATTAAAGGAGAGTTTGGATATTATGGAGAAACCAGCGTGTGTATGCAACGTTTGTTTGCCACAACCAGTGAATTTGCTTGGGAATATTCAACATTTCTAATCACAATCAACTTTATCATGTTCATCTACATGGTGGTTGCATATATTATCATATTCAAAAAGAGCAACCGTATGAAAGGATCCAGAAGCAATGATATCAGCTCCAAGATGCAGAAAAGAATCTCACCCCCCCCCCCTCTTAATCCCTTGCTTTACTCAAAAGCATTGGAAGATCAACTTGTCAGGGCAAAGAAGTGGCTTGTGGAGAAATTGTCGTCTCTACGAGCATCTACAAATCGCTCATCGGATTTAGCTGTGAGATACAACCCTGGTGCAGAGGAAGAAGGCGACAGAGTGATTGAGATCGTTGGAACCGGAACGAAATAACGTTACTCGCTCTGCAAATTATTTCTTTCGTTTCGCTCCGACCGATTTTTATCATTTCGGTCCGACCAAAACAAATTAATAAATGTATTTTTGGTATTTCGTTCTTTTTTACAACAATTATTGCGCGTGGTTGTTACCAAGATAAGGGGCTTAGTTTCAATTAATATCGCTTTGAAGGAATACGCCAATTTCTTGCGTAATTTTACGCCCACCAGAGTGTGTGTATATGTCCTTGTTTTCTGATATACTGGACAGTGCTGTTTTCCGGGCAGTTGTACAGTACGCTTGTTGAATGAATGATGAGTATCAGCTTATTGTTCTTTTGGCAGTTGAATGTTTTAGCATTATGTCTTGTGTGTCTTAATTGTTTGTGTGTTACTTTTATTAAAATTGGTGGAGTGGAACTAGGTTTTGTTTATAGACAGGTTTTATCTTCATAATCTTTAGCTTAAAGTCATAATTCTTAGACAAAAGCAATCAGCGAACTCACGCGAAAAAATGGCATAGGCTTGAGAATATAATCTACATTAACGTAAGATTATCTTTTAGCTTAAGTGGTGTTATATGATAGCTCAAATAGTTACTTTAAACTAAAAAGGCTAACTGGAAACGTTACACCGTCCTAATGTTACTTAAATATTCACCCGGGCCTGTCAAATTGGTGAGCTCGGTAAACCAGCTTTGCTGGGACTGCACACCAGTTTATGTGCAGCATAGATTTTCATGTGTCTGGGCAAACACACAAGCTCCCAGAGTGCACTGAGGACCACTGTGAGCTGCATTAGATGTGCACGCTGTGACCGCACACCAAAGTTTTTTAGCCAGCGAAGTATAAAGAAATAGCCCCCGTCAGTGACCTATATGACACAGTTGAGAATCAGTTTATGTTAGCAAAACCCTAACTCACACATCACAATAACCACTACATACAGGAAGATTTTTTTTTACTTTTCGCGGCATTACAAGTCAGAAATGTCGGCGAAATTGCTGCTCTGGTGTCCGAGGAACAAAACTCGGAATGCATCGTCGAGAAAATCAGGGTAATATTTACAGGCGCGGGTGAAATCCGGAACAAGGTTGCATTCAAACAAAACCGGCTGCATTGATCGAAAACCTGCAAACAAAAAATTGAATCAATTGAAGTCGTTACATTTCGATACCACGCCAAGATTAACACAAACATCATATTTGGAGGCTGATTGAAAGAAACACAATGTCTTTAACCACCGCTAGATGGAGCACGTTATTTCGACAAAACAATCCAAGATATTCAACTTAATGATCGTCATGATCACTGATGGCTTAGAACAAAACTTGCATGCCACAAGCGTTTGTTTGTTTGTTTCATTTTTTTCTCAGTGGGCGGAAAACGCCAGAATATGTTATGCTCACAATCAGTCCGCCGTCGAGATGCTTTTATATTGCAAGGTCGTTGAATCATTTTTTAATTTTAATTTTTTTAATTTTTTTAAATTGATTGTTTCAGCGGAGTTGGACCTTTTTACAAAGAAGTTAGTAGGAGCAGACGACACTGGGTCAGAACAATGTTTCACTCTGGTTTGCTTTGTTGAAACAAACACTTAAAATATATTGACGCTTGCTACGTCACCAAAAGATTTACCCTGAAATCCGAAGTGACGTCAGACACAAGTTGCCGAGATAAGATTAGAATCCGCAACGTTGTGAACAAAAGGCGTTCGCGCGTAGCACTCGAAAATGTTGGCGACATTTTATCAAATACCGCTTCAGAAAACACAGCCTTAAGCCACGTAGTAGCAGAAAATACGATTTGTTGACCGATGTGGTAATCAAAAATGTACGCGTTGATAACCTTTACACTAAGCAAACTATAGATAAGAAATATCGCGTCAATTTGCATTCTAGAATGTTTGTCATTTGTTCTCTAGCAAACTTCAAAACGAAACATGCTTGTTTGCTGCCAAGGTATCTCGCTTTATATGGTACTTTAAGTAGGGGTGGCAAACACGCGGCCCTCCAAGAGTTTTTGTGCGCCCGGCGAAGTAACATTTAGAAGTTGTGTGTTTTACTCAGGCGAAATACCCTGTCAGACCAGTTAGTTTATACAATACAATCATTCTCTATTAGTGGTATGTCTAAAGTTTTAATATGGATGATAAAGATAGCCCATCTTTATACCCTCTTAGTTGTTTGCGTTTGACAACAAACAGTTTCGTTGCCGCACGACTGATTACTGTCGTACTTCACGAAAGATGCCAAAAATGACGCCAGCGCAAATGTGATTAGTGTACATTTACATTTCACGTTCTGATCATTGCCAAAGCTCAATACCAGTTAAAAGCTTTTCAGATTCTCTTACATTAAAATGACCCAATGAGACCAAATACTTCACAAAAGTGCAAAGATAAACCAGGTGAATGTTTAAACGACCACATTTACACGTCCTATTACGTCACAGTACCACATTCTCTTTTCGAACCCGGCCATTGTTAAATCACGACACCATAGTGTTACGTCACAATTTCCTGAACAGATCAGCTCAGTTACAGGGAACAGTGGTGATTGTGTCGTCACACAAGTTGCAGTGGTGGTTGTGCCAACATAGCCCAGTAAACTTGCCTCGTGTAGTGTAGTGTAGTGTTTTGTGACCGACATAAGAACTTATAAATACCAAGAAACGAATGGCAACTAAATAAACAACATTAAAATGTTTTAGGCATTGTAAGCAAGGGTCTGATTGTTCAGTAAAAGGCCTAAACTGCACTTAATCTAAAACGTGAAGCGCTTGAATAGACAATTAAACAACGACTTAGAAGTTGTGCAATGATCAGCAGAATAGACGTTAGTGCAATATCCGGGAAAGCATAAATACTGCTGATGCAAGTTTACTTCCACAAAACCAAGTTCCAATACAGCATAGGGGGAAGCTTGTTATGATAAGCTGGCAAGCATGGTAGATTCACAGGGTGCAGACTCATAATAAGCGGTTTTGTTTATTGGTTTTGTTTGCCAAGGTTCTTTGGACTCTTTGGAGTCCTAAGACTTTGCAAGCGAGGTTGCTATAGTCCTGCTACAAACTACATACACTTGTAAACATAAAACAAGCTAGGCGATACCGGTTTTAAAGCTTAAATTGTTAGCAGTTAAGATGGGAATGCTTGATAACCTGTTGATTCAGTATAAAGCGTTCAATACGCCTGGCGTACTGTGATTTTGCAGTTGTATTAAAATCACACACGGCCATGCGAAGACGTCGTGTAAATTTTACATTGACAGGTGTTATAACAAGCAGGTGTTTTGTCATCACGCACGACACACGTTCACTTAAGCGTAACGAACTTCCTGGTTGACCTTCCGTCATCCCGGTGCACTGACGTCACGTGTCCTTGACGACCAAACGTGCGTGACGACGGGCGGTGTTATTTGGCGCGCTTGGCGAAAATGATAAAGACGAATAAGAATTTGCCTTTAAAGCATGAAAGCTATAATGAAAAAGCGCACAGAACCTTGGCACGTTTTGCGAATAGTTTTTGTGCTTCGTTTTCATTTGAAAGAGTTGAATCAGAGCAAATTTGACCCCAAAAGTTCAGCAACCTGACAGAGCATAAGCTTCAGTTCACGAATCTCAACTCAACGTGAATTTGTGCATTTTGACGTGTCTGATTTTATTTCAGTGCCTGTGCGTGTGTTAGGGGTGGGATTTGAATGTACACGAAGCTATAGCTTTACTTAAACGCGTGTATTTAGTGAGTTTTAGGAACATATTCGCTGAGCTAAAACGTTGGAGTTTTTAAACATCTTGCCTTATGTTCGCGAAGCAAAAAACGATAAGGGGCAGAACATACAATTTTTTATTTTTACGTTAAACGTTTTAATAATCGCTGTTATCATCGTACAAGTTATGTCAAAAACACAGTTAAGGATAGACAAGAAAATGTAAATGTCATCGAGCGAGACCGGATGTCCAACGCAAAACATGCTGCGACCTTTAACCCAGTAAGATAAGTTGCGAAGTCATTAAGCTATGATGCAATCCAAGACTTAAAACAACAGTGACATAGGTCGGTGACGTCACAGAAAAACAAAGCCACCAGAGAGCTTCGCATGCGGAAAAGATTGTATATATTTTTTTAATATTAGGTGTTGTAACCATCATGACAAAACTGATGCGAATTTATGTCTGCCCAAGTTAGCATCGTATCTGGACGCGTTACATAGAATCTTAGAATGTTTGTCAGTAGCAGAACGGAAGTTCCAAACAGGCCACAATTAGAATTACCTCGAATCGATCTTAACAGAAGCGGAACGAAAGCGGCCAAGTGTGAAGTAGTCAAATTACCGGTTTGCCGACAATTCAACGCTTTAGCAACGCCACAGTTGAATTCAACAGTTTATAGCATCTAAACCAGTGGTCCGCGCAAGTCCGTTACAGGGCCGTATAAATTTTCTGGTTAAATGCTTCAAAATATTTTGACAATGTATCCCGGGCATGATAAACTAGTTTAGTCGTTTTTATTGCTAAATAGTTGTGGTTTTTGGAAGGCCAGTCCGCGATAAAATTTCAGTTTTAAAAACGGTCCGCAGTACTAAAAAGGTTGCCGATCCCTAATCTAAACCATTTGCACGGGAACCGAAAATAGCTTTTATATCACAAGGATATTGAGATGTTATAGTTTATACTCGTGTTTTATTGACCCGTTGTGGAGAGACACGTACATAAGCAATGTACAGGCCCAAATGTGTCGCTAAAAAGTGTTCAACAAAAAAATATACGGCAACGATACAAAAGCATTTTAGTTTAAGTTGTTATTTTTGTGAATATTGAATTTGTGTTCGTGCAGTATTTGTTTGTTACCAAAAGCAGTGTTACCCATCACATATATGTTACAGATTAGTTGGAAAAACTTTAGGTGGATCAAGCAAGTAAATGCCAACATTAATGTAGCATGTTATAGTGTGCCGCAAAAAAGGTTACGTTTCGTTATGTTCACTCTGTTTTGTTCAAGTCCATGTTTCTGAAGAGCTTACTGCTTGAATGGCATCCATTAAATAGCACGGAAAATTTCATGGTTTAAAAATAACTGGTGAACAGTTTTGCAAAATCATCGCAGTTTTTTGTGGGGACTAGCGTGCGCATTAGAGCGTGACGGAGTGCATTGACGCGTTGCGGTCTAGGTTGTATGCTGAAGAGCTCTCTACACGGGTATTAAACCCACATGCTCCTGATAAGAGCGAGGTTTAAAGCAGCGGTGTGTGTTTGGAGTACGGGCCAATTTCGGTTCATGTTAAGTGGTAGGAAATATACTGTGTGGAATAAGGGAATGATTGTTAACTAAAAAGGGTAAGTACATTTTGGTTACTAAAAACAATTTTGGACAGTTTTTTTGGTATGCGGGATTGGGGTGGGAAAAACACTGTTATAAAAACCAGCGACACGAAAGTATAAGGCGTCTAGAAACTTCTACTGTAAGGGTAGAGAAAGTGAAAAATGTGAATGTAAAGTCGATTTGGACTCTATTCAATAGCTTGCTTGTCAAAACATTGTTGTTGTTCCTAGGGGGTGCGGGGATGCTGAATCATTAAGGTTGGATAGGTATATTATATAGAAATACAAAAACCCAGGGGGGTGCGAAAATTGGTCGGTGATTCGAAAGGGGTGCAGCAAGGAAAAAAGGTTAAGAACCACTGTTTTATACACAGATTTAGGCTTGTATTTATGCTCAGAACATTTAGAACTGTGCATCGTGTACCCAAATACCTTGCGTATACCTTGTAATGTTTAAAAACGGCCAATCGCTATCTTGTAGTACTAAGCTGTTGATAGTGAAAAGAAATTTGCGACTACTTTGTTATCATTGTTATGAAATTTGCGACTACTTTGTTATGTTATCAAAACGACGTACAGCATTTGCGAAGCCTTCATTTATAGCACAGTAAACCTAATTCAGCAAGGAGCGCCTAAATAAGTCGGCCAACTCTCTGTTTACAAACCAACCTATGAACAAAGTCCGCAAAATTAACAAAAGCTGCCGAAACATACACTGAAATAGCCACAGCTCTGGTCAGGCCAGTATTAAGTTGCTACGCCCACAGGGCAAAAAAACACTTCGACGAATGTGGCGATCTATTGGCCATTGAGTTGCGGCGCCTGCCTCAATAAAGGTCACATAATGGTGTGATGTTGCTGGGTTTCAAATGATGCTTTGACGTCGAGCTAAGCTATAATCACTTTACTATAAGGATTGGCCAAGTTTATGCTGTTAGGGCTTGAAAGGAAAGTTTTAGTAAGTTACTGTTTAAAAAAATGTATTACGGTATTTCGTAGCTGGAAAAAACAGTGTGAAGTCGATAATAGTGGTTAAACGTTTGGCGATGTTTGTTGTTGTTTTGTTGTAAGAGTACATACTGTCGGTTGCAAACTACATGCAAAAATGTGGGACATCATATTTACCAAAACACAAAAGTTTACAACCGTAAATAGAAATACCGGTTTAAAGATGACCCTCGACCAGTACTTTATGTAAGTTAGCCAGTTGATTCAGTGTTCGTTAGTTTCACAAAGGGGATCAGGAGCGAACGGGGTACCCGGTTTGATTCGGTTCACTGAACCTGAGTAACCGGTAACAGAATTTCCTAACCATCACGGCATCAGTGTCAACAACTGCAAAGTTTTTAAGTTCCAATTTGCGACGTGAAATAGATTGGTTTGGTAAAATTAAAGATAGTTACGCAATGCACGGTTCTAAGTATTCTGAGCAAATAGAATAAAGCCATTATTTGAGTGTGAAACAACACAATGTTTCAACAGCTTCTTTTGTCATCATCAGGTAAAATAAAACCAAAAGAAGTAATTTAGTGCCGCACAACAGTACAGAGAAGGGCGACACGTTGTAATGTTTAACACTCAAACACTGGCTTGTGTCTTTTCGTTTAAAATTAAGGATTTTTCCATTCTAAGCATTCAAATTCTTGTAAGCAACAACAATTGAAGTGACTTGTTCTGCAAAACGGCCTTAATGTGACCTGCGGTGTCTGGTCCACCACGTACATACAACAACGATTATGAGTCATAAACGATCGACGCGATGAATTTACGAGGTTTGTTTCTGACACATGCGATGTGTGATTGCGAATTGTAATGTCGAACTGGTGTCAGTCAGCATAAAAAGGTTTTATGTGTCGCATGTCCCCCCCCCCCGAGGTTTGTTTCTGACACATGCGATGTGTGATTGCGAATTGTAATGTAGAACTGGTGTCAGTCAGCATAAAAAGGTTTTATGTGTCTTGTGCATTTGATGAGCGATGTACCAGATAGAGAGGCAGTGAGGATTAGTTTTGTAGTTACTGACTTAGTTTCGAAACGTTAAATATATATTTAATTAGAATTTACCACAGAAATCAGAAAAGTTTTGAACGCCTAGTGCTAATTTGCTAATTATGTCAAAATGATTACTCCAACATTTCTATGTGTAGTTTAAGTGGTTTGAGCGAGCTATTTTAACATAAATTAGAAAGCCAACAACTTCGCAAGTGCATTTTTAGTGCTGCAACCCTAACAAATTGATCACAGGCAATATAGTCGTTTTTGATAAATTTAACAGCATAGGCAAGTCAATTAATAAAGGGATTGTGTCAGAAACGTTTTGAACACCGCGCGTCAATTTACTTGTCATGTCAAAATGGTATTGGCTCCGCGTGTCAACTTTTTTGTGTGTAATAGTGGTCTGTGCCGTCTGATTTGAATATTAAGCAGAAAGCAGAAAGGGTCCTGCGTGCAAGTTGGTTTTTTAAGACAATTAAAGTATAACCAACTGCTGAGCATAAGCATTGTAGCGCAGTTTTGATTATATCGAACAGTGTTGGAATAACCGTGATATTTTGACATAAATATGAATAATACTGACGTGTGCGCCAATTGTTGCCACCGCATGTCGCATTCCTTGTGTAACTTGGCATGGAAATGTCAATTATTCTAGTAGCTGCATGTTAAACACCGTTTGATGGTAGAACATCTGACAATTTTTTTCTATTCTTTGTTAAACTTGGCGTGGTAATGACAATAAACATGGCAGCAAATATCTCGTAGCGTTGGAAAGAACAGTACCTCAGAAAATATGTTGGGTTATTTATTTTATCTTGCATAGAAATTGTCATTAACAGCTGCATAGCGTATCACGTTAAACTGTGTATAGTGGAACTTATAGAAAGTCGGCTGTTAAATTAAACCGTGCGCTTTACAGTCAGTAAGCCAGAGAAGAGGCAGGTTGCTGTGTGCCGAAAAACATTCGTTTTCTTGCAAAGTCATCGCATGTTAAAAGTCCATATACCGTATTTTTTCGATTGTAAGTCGCAGCCTAAGAAGTTTTTTTTACCCCTCAGTTTGTGCAGCTTAAATCGAGTAAATACGGTATCGAAAAGTCAGTTGTACGACAATGCTAGTTCTTCATTTTCAACCTATTATTCATCAAAATGTGTCTTCCCCACGTTTAATAAGCTGCACGGTAATGTCCATAAACATTTTTTGTGTCTTTTACGTTGTAAAACGTACAGCGAACAACAATATTGTTTGCTAGTGTGTCCTCAGTCATAAAGGTTGGAAAACACTGAATATAATTGCAACGTACAACGTACAGATTGAAACTGATAACCACTGCTGTGTTTGTTGTCTTGTCGTGTGTGGTGAAGCTACATTACTATTGATTAGTGCGTTTACATTATGTGTGCTATCATGTTCTGGTGTGTTTAGTGAAATATGCCTGTGTGGAAAACATATGCGGATGTTGATTTATACAGGGATGTCCTCCTAAATTGGACAAGGTCGGCCATTGTTTGTGTTGATAAATATATGAAGGTTGAAATTATTCTGCAAAATATTGCAACACTATTGGAAAAAGTGTGGAACGGTTTACCCATGCGAATCAGGCCTTGTATCAGTTCGAACAAAGACTTTAAAACAGAAAGTGGTACACGTTGTGGCGTTAAGACACGTTTACAATTGATAGTAAAATGCCTGTCCAAACAAGACTTAGTCAAGATTCGTAAAGAAAATCTTCGCTGTTTAAATAAAAAAATGTTTGCAGAATTTTTACGAATGTACTGAAGCCAAATATTCCAAAACTGTTTAAGCCAGCGCTGTAGTTTTGTTTTTTTTGCGCTTTTTTGCTGAGAACATACAAGCAAGTATGACGTCACAAACAAGTATGACGCAACAGTCGATTAGAGGCCATAATTTGTTGTTGTTTAAAACTGAAATGTTACAGATTTGGAGTTTAGACAAACGTTAGTTGCATGATGGAGTTCGTCACTTGCAGGAAGGCAATGTTTGGCGATTCTAGCTTTATGTTGCAAACTTTGATTAATGCTATTCGGTGCATCAAAAATATACAGGATCGCTTGGTGCACCTTTATATTGCTTGGTGCATCTGTATAATGCGAGATACATCTTTTTGAGTTAAAATCTATTGGTAATAAAATCGTTTTTTGCAAAGATTGAAGCTTGCTGATTTTAAATACATTTCCTTCGCTTTGCAGGCACTCGTTGATAACAATTGATATAATCGAGTTATTCTTATTCGACAATGGCCGAAACTCATCATAACAATGAGGATTGTTCGGGAACAGTGTTCAACACAATCATAGTCGGTGGAGGGATTATTTTGTTCATTCTCTGGTGGAACCGAAAAAAAGAAAAAGGAGCCGCTTTATCCGGAGCAGTAAAGGATCAAATTTACTCGAAAAGCGACGGATTTGTTCAAGACTTTACGAACCCCCCCCCCCCCCCCCCCCCCCCCCCCCCCCCCCCCCCCCCCCCCCCCCCCCCCCCCTTTTGTCTCAACGGCGACATCAAGTGGAAGTCGGTGTTCGTCGGCCCCGAAGCTGATGACGTCACTTGCTGTCGTCATCGCAGCGAACTGCGACTCGACTTCGTCACTGGTGACGTCACCCGAAACGAGGAGGTTGTCAGGACAACGAGCAACTACGTTCTGACCAAAATCAACTGATGACGTCACATACCGCAACGAGTGAAATCGATATATGACGTCAGTTTACTGTGACGTAATTTCTTCAAAAAACGTCCAGTCGTATCGTTTCGGTTAACACCAGAAAAAAACGGAAAACAAACAAAGTTTCATATTTTTGGCGTTTTTTTTTATGTAATGAGGTTTTAAAATCAATGACAGACTCCTGTTGTTTTTGTGAATCTCCTGTTTTCAAACTATTCATATTTTTCTTGTTTGATTTGAATATCGAAATATATCCAGTATATGTTTGCCTACGTATCTGACAAGCGCAGTTTTTTACAATTCCGTGTATTATGTTTTTGGGGGCTGTGGGGTCAACCGTGGAAAAAAATTATCAAGCATAATTTCAAGCCTTTGCGCGAGGAAATATGAAAAATCTTGAAGGACTCTTAACCAAAGGACTTCTTAACCAAAACGTTAAAAACAGTAAAACAAAAGTATACGAGTCTCGCTTTTGCAAGAACGCGTCCCTATAAAATAGTGCAGGAGTTGTTAGATTGAAATTTGAACATTTTGAACGTTGCGTGGCAAATTTACTTGTTACTATAAATGGTAATGGCTTCGCGTGCCAACAATTTTAGTGTGTAATAGTGGTTCGTGCAATCTAATTTGATGGCAATGAAAAAGCAGACAGCAGGTTTACGTTTTTTTGTGACCCTCACTTCACAACAAACTGAAAAAACAAGCACTGATTCAACTCTTATCAACAAGCACTTACGATTTCGCAAAAGAATACGATTTCGCAAATCGTTTGGGTGCCATAAAAAGTCACCTCGCATGTTAACTTTGGCAAGAGTGTCGGGAATGTCGCCCACTGATGTAGACCTATATATTAGTGCAAGCCAACATTCATTACTGGGATCAGCCCTGAACGGCCTATGTAAACAGCACACCCCCCCCCCCCCCCCCCCCCCCCCCCCCCCCCCCCCCCCCCCCCCCCCCCCCCCCCCCCCCCCCCCCCCCCCCCCCCAAAAATCGCTCTCGAGTTGGGGTAATCCCCTAGTCCATAAGGTGGCGGCCGAGAGCAAGCTGTGCGGAAGAGTTGTGTGATGGCCGTGTGAATTCGGCGCTGAGAATAAAACTGAGGTTTATAATTTTGAAAAGAAAAATTATTACTCATAGTTTTTTGTCAAACCTTAATTTTGCATCCTTATTTTTTTTAACTTTGTTTACCCCAGAAAGTGTCTGGAGTTTACCCTATATTTACGCCCGGTAAAAGAAATGTTTAGTTTTTGTACCCTTTTTACGTATGGAACGTCGAAACGTTGGTAGCTTTACAATAAAATCGACAACATTAATTGGTAATACATTATGTCTGGCAAAAACCAGTAGCGTAGCATGACCAAAATTTTGAATACAGCCAACAAACAACTTTGGGAAGGGGACGAACAATGCTCGGACTCTAGGATCAAAATTGCATTTTGGGGGTCACTTGGGCCCTCTGGCAAAAACTAGTAGCGTAACCAGACCAAAATTTGGAATGAGAGTTAAAGTTAAGGAGGCAACCATTTTAGTTAAAAACGCCGATTTATAGGATAAAAAAGGTACAATTTCAATTTCCCCCCCCCCACAGTAGATAGACGACGGTAAATTAAACCAAAAGCATTTAAGAGCATAACCTTGGACTTCAAACGGCAAATACTCCTAGAACTGACAACTATTTTTAACCAAACCACTTGCAAATAATTGGAATTTCCAATGTTTTAAATTCCCCACTGGGAGGAAATTCTTTTACACAAGAACAAAACACAATCAAACTCGCCTGTGTCATCATCTTTGCACCACTGAAGAATCGCATCAACGCTAAAAATCGCTCTCGAGTTGGGGTAATCCCCTAGTCCATAAGGTGGCGGTCGGGAGCATGCAGTGCGAAAGAGTTGTGTGATGGCCGTGTGAATTCGGCGCTGAAAAATATAAGCTGAGGTTTATAATTTTGAAAAGAAAAAATATTTCTCATAGTTTTTTGTTAAACCTTAATTTTGCATCCTAATTTTTTTCAGCTTTGTTTACCCCAGAAAGTGTCCGGAGTTTACCCTACATCTACGTCCGGTAAAGAAAAGTTTTCGTTTTTGTACCCTTTTTACGTATATGGAACGTCGAGACGTTGGTAACTTTACAATACAAATCGGCAACACTGCTTTGTACTACAGTATGCCTGGTAACAACTAGTAGCATAGCATGACCAAAATTTTAAATACAGCCAACAAACAACTTTGGGAAGGGGACGAACAATGCTAGGACTCTAGGATCAAAATTGCATTTTGGGGGCCACTTGGGCCCTCTGGCAAAAACTAGTAGCGTAACCAGACCAAAATTTGGAATGAGAGTAAAAGTTAAGGAGGCAATCATTTTACTTTAAAACACTGAGTTATAGGATCAAAAAAGGTAAAATTTCAATTTTGTGTGGGTGCAAGGGTTCCTGGCCACCCAATGGCAGCGACAGTTTAATTATTTATTTATTTTTTACCTCCACATCTTCCCACTGATGTTCAGGATATTGCTCTCCGAATATTCCCACAAATTCCTCGCAACGAATATTTTTCAACCTTCCACCGTCTCCAACATAATTCATCACAGTAAAATGTTTTTCGTAATCATCAAAATGCTCGAGTGAGAATTGCCTAAAGCCAGTAAAAATTCGAGTCATATAAACGAACATAAATATAACGAACAATATTGTAGCAGAGCACAAAAAGACACTTAGTGCGGCAACACTAGGTTAATCCAGAACCATTTGGAGCCCCCCCCCCCCCAGTAAAATGTTTTTCGTAATCATCAAAATGCTCGAGTGAAAATTGCCTAAAGCCAGTAAAAATTCGAGTTATATAAACGTACACAAATATAACAAACAACATTGTAGCAGACCACAAAAAGACACTTAGTGCGGTAACACTGGGTTAATCCAGAACCATTTGGAGCCAAAAAAATTGTCACATTTGGCGAAGGTCCGGATTAACCGATGTCGATTAGTTCAAGCCTTACCACATTACAAATCATTTGTATACCTCGAGTTTTTGTCCGAATTAGGCGAAGATCCAAATTAACCGAATCTAGTTTACCCATGGTTTACCGTAATTATTTCTTTGATTCATAAAATTAAATATAATCCGATAAATTATTATTATAAATGTCATATATTTAACATTACAACAGGACAAGATAAGTTATACCTAATTAACCGTGGTGGGATTCAAATTTTATTGTCAGCCGTTTCTATCACAAAAGTCATATTTTTCAGCCGGTTCTGTTACAAAAAGTCCGTTGACAGTAACCAATAATGCTAATCGGTTCGCTGATCTCATAAATTTCGTGAGACGGTTCTGTAGAACCGGTGCGAACCGGCTGAATCTCACCACTGTTAATAAATCCACAGCCATTCTCATAAAATAAAACAGCATCTTACTTGTTGGCGACCCGAAGAAAGAACTTCTTGCAAACATGAAGTTTTAATGGATTTACTGACGACAGAAGAACGGTGAAGCTGAAATCAAACTTGACTCTACACTCGATGTCATCACGGCGCAGTAATACCGGCTCCTCAACATATTTGCACACAATCTGATGAAAAACAATCATTTCTAAAAACCAGAAACAAACTAAGTAGAGAAAGCTTTTTATGTATGTTTTAGCAATTTCGCACACAATAATATAGCATAAATTATTTTAAAAAAAGAAAAAAATGAGGAAGAAAGTTCTAAACGGCTTTTTAATGTATTTGAACACAATCTGATAAGGCGGCCTCTGTATTTCGGTTTCGTTATTTGGCGCTGTATCCCCCCCCCCGAAAGTTCTAAACGGCTTTTTAATGTATTTGAACACAATCTGATAAGGTGGCCTGTGTATTTCGGTTTCGCTATTTGGCGCTATAAATTGGAGCACTATGTAAAAACAATAATATGACGAACTGTCAATATCCAGAATACGACGAAAATCGCGGACGGGAGTAGAGGGAAAGGGGTTTACCCCATGTGTTGTTTTAAAACATAAGGGATTTCGCGTAGCTTGCTTCTCACTTGCTCGAAGTACACCAACCGTTAAAAGAAGCGCATGTCTCGGTACGCATATCTGGTATACATAAATATAAATAGGGCCAGGCAATTTCTGGGGTGGCAGCATAGCCATTTAACCCCCCCCCCCCCCCCCCCCCCCCCCCCCCCCCCCCCCCCCCCCCCCCCCCCCCCCCCCCCCCCCCCCCCCCCCCCCCCCGATTTTGCAACCCCTGCCACCCCGGGCATTGACGCCTATGTCACTAATATTAAGCAAATTACAAAGCACTTACCCTTGGAACACTTTCCTCACGAATACGAACAATCTGGTTTAAATCATCGGTAACTTGCATCCCAACTCCCCGGGCTAGATTCCAACATTTCGATATCCAACAGTTTTTGTCCTTGGACAGTTTAGCGCGTTGTTGAAAGTGAGAAACAAACTGAGGCAACTCGTACAGTAGGTTAAAGGTCAAGGGGTGCCAATGCTTCGCTGGAACAAGAAGTAGAAATCAAAAATACAAAAACTGTTTATTGTTGGTGCCTATACAAGCTCATACCACAGTGTTTAACAAACTTTATTTTTGTTAGAAGCACACATTACTGACTAAAAGTGCCAAACAAAATTTCAAGAGAATAATTTCCATTTTTATTGCTTAGTAAGGCTGTTCGAGGTAACAAATGCCATTAAAATAGAAAAAATGATAAAAAGAAACACAATGATAAAACTATTCAGGTGCCAAAACATGTTTTAATAAAAATCTTAATTAGCATACTGATTAGCAGATATTTCACAGAACACCAAACATTAACTCTTAACTTACTTAATATTGTTAAATTACATTGTCAGGAAATCTTTTTTACGATTTCGAACTGCTCCTTACCTTCCCCACTAGATGGTGCTCGTTTGCCCAAATCAGCAAAGAAATCTTTACAATGCAAGATTGTTTGACAAGGAAATATATTAAACAACTTCTGTGGATACTTCTCGCTCAATTTCCTGCAAAAACAAAAGCAAATTTAGCCTTTAAGTCAAGTGCTGTATACATTTTGTTCTTAAAGGTCTAACCTGAACTAGTTAATTGCAATATTCTGTTTTATTGCACATTTAATACCAAACTGCAACTTATTTCCAGATGGAAAAATATTTCATTATATCCCAACAAAAAGTTGGTAAACTGGCATTTCTATCAACCCTATAATCTTTATTATGCAAAAAACAACAATAATTTAAGAGATATAAAATGCCTTGCTCTTTCTTTTTAATTTTTTGCTGTGATGTTTTTTTTGTTTTTAAGATAATGTGCGCACAGCTTTAAATAAAAAGTCACAGACGTAAGTTTCAACATAGAAATCATTTTTCAACATCGAAATAATCTTACTTCATGTCTTTTACACATTCAGAGTAGAACACAATATCTGCCTCTTCTACACTCCCGACAAGTTCAAACGTTTCAAAATCAGTGATTAAATGTTGTAAGATTTCCATGTGAAGTTTTACTCTTTTCTTGTCGAGTGGTACACAGTTTGAAGCGTCAGGCAAAGTTTCCTTGGCATAATGAAATCGCTCCTGTGCATGTAAAAGATTTCACAAAATGTAGTTTTAACAAAACACACATATAAAGCAAAGAACAGGGTTTGAATGAATTCTGAATTAAGATTTTTAACAAAGATCTAAACGGACAATAAAATAACAATTCTCTGATACACATTTAACTTTAGTTCAAGAAAAAGCTCTTATATGCAAACTAAATTTTTGAAGGTTTTTCGTGATCAATTCAAATCAATAAAAAATACACATTGTTAGGAATTGTTAGCTCAAAAGTAATACCAACTTTATAAACTGACTCCCAACTGAAAAACTTTTCACATTGAAATCACAACATGCTGCTTTGGAAATGGTTTACTGGAAAAGGTGTACCTCATAATTTTTATCGCTGATCAAGGCAGGCTCGCTGGGAAGGTGGGTGAGGTCAGCTGGCTGCCATGGCAACAGACGACACTGTCGAAGAACTGGGTCTTTCTCATACAAAGCGTAATCTCTTGTCAATTCGTCTGCAATTGTTGATGACCACAGTAATTACTGGAAACACTCTGATATTAATGCTGTTTGGCTTTGTGTAAATTATTACAGTTTTTTTTAACAAAGTTGACAAAAAGACAAAGTCAACAAAAAAATCATGACTTCGACTACAATTATTTAAAACTACTCAGATTTCACGTTTTAAAATGTGACTCTACAACTCTGGTTGAAACAGAATGAAAGTCATATGATACAAGCTTTTAAGTGTGTTTAATCAACCTGGTGTGTTTAACACAAACAAATTAATACAATTTACAAACTTTTATGTTGATATAATTTAACTTTTATAAAGAAGTGTTTACCTCCATATTCCAGGTCGGTCAGTGGCCACATAATGGAAAAAGAGACTTGCTTTGGTTGGTAAAAGAATGGGACAACTGCAACAGTGGGTTCATCCGAATGATGAATCCGAGAACCGAATTCATCCCCCCCCCCCTGAAATTTGGCTACAAGATTCAGAATTCTTTGCAAAAATTACGTTTTTTAAAACAAAGCGCATAATTTCTACAGTATTACAAAACAGTAGAATCTATTCAGATGGCTATGTGGCCCATTGAAAATGTCTTGGTGGCCCACTACTGGGCCATGGCCCACAGTTTGGGAACCACTGATTAAGGCAGACAAAATTGTACCTCATATTTTTTATCACTGATCAATGCAGGCTCGCTGGGAAGATCAGTTAGGTCAGCTGGTTGCCATGGTAACAAACGACACTGTCGAAGAACTGGGTCTTTCTCGTACAAAGCATAATCTCTTGTTAATTCATCTGCAAAACAATCATCGTTCATCTTTAAACACGAACTTTAAACAGTGCACTGTTGATGTTGATGATTGTTGAAAGAATGGCTGACTTCAATTTTATTGCTGTTTGGCTTTGCATATTTTTTTGCTGTTCTTTGAGAAACTTGACAAAAATACAAAGTCGTCAAAAAAACAAAGCGTAATCTCTTGTCAATTCGTCTGTAAAACAATGCTTTAATTTTAAACACAAACAACTTTGTTCCACAATTTTTAAAAACAACCCCGATTTCTCTTTTAAAAATGCGACTCCAAAACTCTGCTTGGAACAGAACGAAAACACTTTGAGAAAAGCTTTTTAGGGATGTTTAATCAACGTGGTGTGTTTAACACAAACAAAACAAACTTTCACATTGATATAATTGAACTTTCATAAAGTTGTTGTTACCTCCGTATTCGAGGTCAGTCAGTGGCCACATAATGGAAAAAGAAACTTGCTTTGGTTGGTAAAAGAACGGGACAACCGCCACAGTGGGTTCATCTGAGTGATGAATCCGAGAACCGAATTCATCGAGAACATACCACAAGGATTGGTGCTCATTGTTCACCTAAACAGCGGAACAAGGTACAAAGTGATTCTGATTTATTGAAATTAAATGCACTTTTGTTTGCGATTAAATGAAATATGGAATTAGGCAGCAATTGTCTTTATTAATGATAAACTACCCTTTAGGATTTTAATTTAGAGCAAAAATTTCTGACCACTGTTTTACAACAATCATAAAATTTTCGATTAGGAACATACAAAATTATACGATGATAAAAGATTAAGTTTTACACAGCTTTGCATTTTCAGCAGAAAAACTTGTATGTAAAAATGTGTCAATTGTCACAAACAAAATGTATTTTTTTAGGTAAAATTAAACAATTTCTGCAAAAATCAGTTATGAAAAAAAAGTTTTTTTGACAAGACTTGAAAAAAAATGGTCAAAGCCTTGTTTATGAATAACAACCCCCCCCCCCACAAGGATTGCTGTTCATTGTTCACCTGAACAGCGGAACAAAATTCAAGTGATTCTGATTATTTGAAACTAAAAAGTGTGTTTTTCTGTGATAAAAAAATATGGAATTGGGCAGCAATTTTCTTAAATGATGATTAACTACACTTTGAAATTTTGAGAGGCAAAAATTTGTATCCACTGTTTTTATGAATAACTACACATTACATTGCCAAAAAATGGTTGTATATTCAAAAACAAACATCTTCAAAAAGGTGTGTGTAATAAAAAACTGTTTAGTTGAATCAGGTTATCACAAAACAAAATGTGTTTTTAGGCAAAATTCAAATGATTTCTATAAAAATCAGGAGCAAAGAAAATGTACGACAACAAGACTTGTCCACAAATGAAAATACCTTACATTTTGTGAAACAGAGTAGGTTTGATTATATTTCCACAGATCTTTCACAATGTTGTTCACAATATCATCATCTGGGTTGAAGCATTCACCGTGCACAGAATATCCCATCAATTCAGCAAGGCGCTGTATCAAGCCTAAAAAGTAAGAAACTTGTTTTCAATCAATCATTAATTGCCACAATTAAAGCTAGACCAAACTTTTAAAGCTTGTGAAACACTTACAAACGTTTTTTGGAGTAAAGGGTGTGCATGCCTTACATTTAAAAACATAAAATATAACAGAGTATTGCTCATCCAGCAGAAATATTATAAACAATCGACGTTTTGATGTCTGATACAAGACGCCTTCATCAGGATAATGGCATATCTTCAAGACAAATTTCTGATCAGGCGACAAGTTGCAACCAACCAGACACATAAAACAGCGATAACAAGATCAGGCGGCTGCAAACTCGCACCAACTGAATCCCCCCCCCCCTTTTGATGTCTGATACAAGACGCCTTCATCAGGATAATGGCATATCTTTAAGACAAATTTCTGATCAGACGACAAGTTGCAACCAACCAGACACATAAAACAGCGATAACAAGATCGTGCGGCTGCAAACTCGCACCAACTGAATGATAAAACAAGCTCAGTGGCGTAAAAGCTTTCAAAAACATAAAAGTCGTTCAAAGCAATCATAACAGCAAATAAGGTATTCATGTACATCTTTTTTTAGTCCTAAAAGACAAGATATGAAACTATTATTGCTTTTTAGGGGACAAAACACAGCTGCAAGTTTTTCAAATTTTGTGCAAGAATAACTGGCATTTTACCTGGAGTTTCACACAGTTGTTTTCTGACATTGTTCTGTGAGTAAGTCCATGCATGGTCTATGAGGAAAACCATGTTTGGGTCCGAGACGCTGACTCCATCTTCCGTAGACGTGACAGCCTTCAAACCTTTTTC
This sequence comes from Phallusia mammillata, assembly GCA_003260075.1. NCBI lineage: Eukaryota > Metazoa > Chordata > Ascidiacea > Phlebobranchia > Ascidiidae > Phallusia > Phallusia mammillata. The sequence continues at coordinate 49,561 of QLIY01000587.1, forward strand.
CTCATCATGAGTTAGAAAGAAAACATCACCCGCATCAAAAATCTAAACAAAGGGAGTCAGGTTAAAGAACAATTATATATTCAATTTGTCAAGCTTTTTCCAGTTTATGAAATGAATCAATCAACTAAAAAAAATCACAAGGTTGTGGGTTTGGTTTTCTAGAATCTTGTTTCTTAGAGCGACATTACTTAACCCCAAGATACAAACTTTGTCAAAAGCATTAAGATCCCGCTGGCTTAATGGTGGAGTAAATATTTGTAAGCATACACATACCAGGTGTTGCGTGCCACCAATACAAATGACCTCAACAAACAACGTAAAAAACATTGTTTTTACACTCTAGCAATATGGCGAAGAAATTTTTAAATGCTTGCCAATCGCCAGTTGCTTACTCATTGTATTTCATTTTCATGCAATAACCACATATACGCAACTGCAAATAATTATATGAAGATGTTTTTAAATAATTTTTTTCTGTCACAGTTACACACCTCATTTTCGAGCTTATGATGTAGAGCTCGTAAAAAATGGGGACTTAGCCCACTTGCTGCCAGAGTTTCCTTGTAAATCTCACAGAACTCCTCGAATGACAACAATTCTCCTTCCACGGCCATTGTTCCTTCCACGAAATAAACTGAAATTTGATCGAAAAAAAGCAACAGACATGGTGAAAAATAAACAAAAAATTTGAACTGCTAATTAAGAGCTATTACGGTTGACATGCACAACAGTGCAAATCTAAAACATACTTTATTGCTTCAAAAATCTAAAATTGCTTAGTTTTGGCCTTCGAAAGTAGAAACTAACGAACACATTATAAAAAAAATCAACAACTTTCGGTGAACTCCCGAAAATTTTTCGTGATTCTTTTCACACGTGAGTTTTGGTCATGGTTCATTAATTCGCCGCATTAATGATTTTTATGTTGAAATTAAAAAAAAACAATCATTTTTCTACATACCGTACACCACAACCTGGAATCACAATAAAGTTAGAAGTTAAATAAATAAACATATATATTTATGTACACACACTAAATTTAGCAAGTTAAATTTAGGCAAAAAATCTTTTCGAATGTAAAAGAAAACATTTAGGCCTAACCGCAAATTTTTGAAAAGCAGAAAATCAAAATACGTTTTTCCATCGTATCTCGTATGTCATGTTTTTTATCTACTTAATTCTTTTAAATATAAAGAGTGCTTGTTTTAATTTCAGGTAAGGGTCATTCTGGTCTCTTTCCAAATTTCAATCACTTCGTTCCGCCTATCCGGTTACCGTTCTATCAGATAAAGCATAACGAAGGTGGAACAAATACGTACAAGACAAAAGGAGAGCCGGGGTGGGTTGTAGGCTTACGTGGGCTAAACGAAAGAAACAATTAACATTGCTGTACTGGATCTTTACTAGAAGTAGTAACTGAAGAAAAAGATGATCGGATGTGTTGGTATTTTGCTGTTTATTTCAATGGCGACTGCAGGTAGGTTAATAAAGTAGTTCGTTCGGTTTATTCTGGTTATTTGGTTTTGTTTGAGTTGTGTGACTTAAGGCATGTGGCAAGCTAGAGCCAATGGCTTGTAGCTCCAAAAATTATAGTCATCTTTCCATAATGTTTTATACTTTTATGTCAAAGTAAATGTAATTATGTTGTAAAATCGGTTAAAACATTAACTTATATCCTATTGAGAAAGCAATGAATTGTGTCTGTGTTACATAAATAGTTCGTGAGACTCTAAACTATGATACCAGGCCATAAGCTGGCGACCATTGCTTTGTAGTTTAATAGTATGTACAGCTTCACTGCAAAAAGTACAGGTGAAGCGCAATCCGTCATAATACAGTTTCAAACAAACATAAAAACAAAAACAATGTGTTTCTACCTATTAACCATTCTTATAGTAGCTTTGCAACAAACATTTTCTAAAATATAGAGTTATATTAGGTAGGTAGATGTTTGAAATGTTTTAAAATTTCATCTTTGCAGAGAAAATTCCTGCTGTGTATTGGAGCATGGAAAAGTTTGACAGCAGCACTGGTTCGTTGCTTCCCGATATTGGTGACCCAAAAATTTACTCGGGCAGATTGGTCGGCCTCTTCAGCGTTTGTAAGTTGAACAATTTAACATAATACAACTTATGAGAAACATATCGGTCCATAAGCGTCGTTAAAGGTGGTACGATTCTGCCGACCGGTTCTATAGAACAATCTCACGAAATTTTATGAGATCAGCGAACCGGTTAGCATTACTGGTTACTGTCAATAGACTTTTTGTAACAGAACCGGCTTAAAAATATGACTTTTGTGAGAGAACAGGCTGACAAAAAATGTATACCCCACCACTGGTCGTCATGCTTTATTATTTAACGATTACCAATTGGCTCTCATACCACCAGTAGTTCCATGATGCGGATACGTTACTAAACACAACCTTGTGTAGTGTTGCAATTAAATATTGACAAAACAGAGTCATTTAAAAATTAATTCTAATGACTTAGTGTAAGATTTTGGCAGAATACCTGAAAAAGTTGTAAAACTTACGTTAAATTTAGAAATTGCATGACAATTTAAAAACCTAACTGCTAACAACTTTGGTTCACCTAATGGTTTGATTTTCAATTATTTTTTACTCCACTCTATTGTTTTCCCACAAAGCAAAACAACTAACCAATTTCCAGCGCTAAAAGTTTCGTTATTACACGAATATCAAGTCACGCATGATTCACTTTTTAGCCAGCGTGCCCGGTTTCCATGGTTACGCACTCCGCATCGATTCGGCGGAAGTGACGATCGGGTATCTACCGCCACCTGCTGGTAATTGCTTCACTGATCCCATGAGATGTGAGGGTGAGTTACCGAGTGAAGTGGTTTGAAAAAATCGGTCCGCGAAATACTTATAACCTTTACGAATTCGCTGTAAAGCATTGGTTCTTTAACCCAGGAAACCCCCACTAGGGTAACCCTCATATATACAGACATAAAAAAAACTGATCGGGATTCGTCCCCTGGAGAGTCCTGGGTTCGAACCCCGTGAAAAAAAAAAGAGTTAGTATCTAAGTCTTAAGGTTTAACCGAGTAAAGTGGTTTGCGGCTCCGCGAAAATAGTTACAACTTTTACAAATCCGCTTTAGAGCAATGGTCATGCTCGATTCCCACTATGATAACACTGTAACTTTCACAAATTTCCCTCTTATATTGTACATATTAATGTTATGACAGTAACAGTTTGATATCTCTAAGGGTTAGTATCCGTGTTTCATTTGGGCACTGGTTATTTATACCCTACATTTAAAAACTACATTTTCAAGTAGGGGAGGGGATTTGCTCTAATATTGGGCAAAGGGGTACATGAAATAACAAGGGTTGAAAACAACTGCATTACAGTTGCAAGTACTGAATAAATTCATAAACAAATATCATAAAATTCAAGCATAGCACTGGCACAGAATTGTAAACACAGTGGGGAGTTTGGGTCCGGGTTTAAGTGTCAACAAAATGTGCTTGAATTCGGGCCTGACTTTATACTCGATCCCATTTTGGGCGTAATTCCTCTTTGTTAAATTTTTCTGGGCATATTTCGGGTTAAGTTTTAAAACAATTTCGGGTTTGTACCAAGTTCTTGGACGGCTTCTTAATTGTATCTTATTTGTTTTCAATACATGTTTAAAAACTCTTACTTTTCATGCAGACACCGGTTTAAGCCTTGGAATGTGGCTGAAAATCGAATACACGGGATCGGATGAGATCAACTGTATATTTACGTCGTCCCGCGGATGCTCGCTTTCCGATCCCGGGGTTTCCCTCTATCAAAACGCAGGATCAAAAGACGAAATTCATTCTGTTGTGAGGCTCACAAACGGTAAGCCACACATGGTTTAGAGCAGTTGTTCTCAACCTTTATGAATGTCCGGGTCAAATGGTAGTTTTTTATGTCTGTAAGGAACCGAAAAAAACGAGACCTTAAAAAATCACTAAAGATTTTTACCTGAAAGCTAACATAGCAATGTTTGGTGGTTTTCTGAGGTCTGGTGCGAGCCGCAAAATATGTAGTTGGGAGCCGCGGTTGAGGATCACTGGTTTGGAGTCTGACAAACCTGTGCGCTCCAACCCTATTTATTTCATTTAGTTTAAAATTTGGCCAGGAAGTTGGATTAACTAACGACAAATTGCGACACAAATACGATCTAATGTGAAGTCAGATCCGAATCAAATCTTATTTATTCCAACTTAAACCCCAGCCAGGACAAATTTCGGAGTTAATAGCTGGGTATATGGGTGCAAGCATCATACAAAAATAATGCACAGTTTGTTGGCAAATTCACTTCAGCATATCAAACAGTCCAAAACTTTGAAACGAAAATTTAGACGTCAGTGGCAAATTGCACATTATAACGGCATCATCAAAGTCGGTATATAATAAAGTTGTACTTTTTTGTTTAGGAACACTTTACACCGCTACATGTTACGTTGAGCGAAGACGCTGGGTTTATTTGACCTTGACCTGGAATCTTACTGACGGAATCAAGGTGACCGGCAGTTGTGTGGTTTGATTTATTGCACGTTCGGTGTAGGACAGTATTTATCGTGATTTTTACTTTAAGTTGTTACGTTATGTAGGAGGGTGGGAAATAAAACTATAGCGGGTGGCAATCATGCTTGATAAGTTGGGAATGCAAGAAACTGGGAAATCACCCTTACCTTATGTTACTAGGTCATAACTGAGTTCATGAATTAACCTGTGCAACAGGTTGGTGACCAACTAATTCGTCTTCACTTATCAAATATAAAAAATATACTCAAAAAGAGTGGCAGACGGTTAGTTACCCATGAATTATTATCCTTGTCATGTTTTTTACACAATTAATTTATTTGTTACAACAACTTTTTCTAGCTCTACTCGAACTGCACGGGAGCCAAATACACCGCTTTACCAGCAGTCTACCACAACAACGGTCAACTCGGGGAAAACATAAAGATCAACATCGGTGGTACCGCTAACGGCCACGTAATTACGTTGGACGATTTGGCGCTTTGGTTTAAACAACTTTTGCCACAAGATGTCGCCAAGTGCTGTAACAAATCTACTTTTGATGCACCTTCAACGACAACAGAAATAGCTACACAAAGAACTACAACAACAACAGCAGCTACACAAAGAACTACAATAGCACCAACTACAACAAAATTGACGACAACTGCATCTACAACCGAGCTCATAATTTCAGCTGCAACAACTGCAACAAATCCTAATGTTCTTACGACAGAAAAAACAACAGTCACACAAAACACAAAAACAACAACAATTTTACAACCAACTTCGATTTCCGTTTCAGCTTCAACTTTGGTTGTAACCGATTCAACGTCAGGTAAGGTTTTCAAATCAAGAACAACAGGTTTTTACGGGTAAATCTAGAATTCTAAAATATACAAGATCGCTTGGATCACTTGGATCGCTTGGTGCATTATTATCACCGCTTGGTGCACCGTTATAATACTTGGTGCACCTTTATATCACTTGGAAACGGTAGACCTAGCATTATACAAGGGCACGAAGCAACATAAAGATGCACCGAGCGATATTAAGGTACATCAAGCGATCCTGTATTTTAGATGTATCTGGTTTTGACGTCTGTATGCTTAAAGCTGATTTAATGACGAGCTTCGTTCTGCAATAACCCCCCCCCCCACCGAGCGATATTAAGGTACATCAAGCGATCCTGTATTTTAGATGTACCTGGTTTTGACGTCTGTATGCTTAAAGCTGATTTAATGACGAGCTTCGCTCTGCAATATTATATAACAGAGTAGTCCAAGACTAAGAGATTTAAGAGCCACATTAGGGTTTGGTAAATCTCAGTGGGCCACAAAGGTTCTGCTCAAATCTTGTAAAACATTTACCAACACTACCACTGAAGAGACTAAATAGGAGAAATAAAATGAGCGCCAAACTAACAACTGTTAACTTAGATAACTATATTTAACGTCAAATTGAACCATTTCTTGAAAGAATCATATCGAGCGTTTAACTAATAACTACTGTTATGGATCTTCTAATACCAGTTGAAATTGTTCAGGTAAAACAGAACCCACAGAAATTGCGTCAACTGAGGATTTAATGACGTCAACAACAGAAGAAGATGGAAAAATGTTTGATGGTAATAAGAAAAATTTTTATGGTATCCACTCTGCAAACAAAACATCTGGTAGAAAACTTGCGTGTGTCTTGGTTAATAAATGTACAATACAGCATAACATTTAGTTAAAGTTAAAGTTATTCATTGCAAATAACTTCGTCATTATGGGCAAACGATATCGTCAAAACCTTGTTTAAAATTGCCACACATTAAATCACTTGCTTTTTTTCCAGTCTGCAGAGTATGGCAACTTTGCATCAAAGGCATTAATTGTCCTGTCTTAAACTCTATCGCTTGCTTTGCGCCTGCTGAAATTGGTCTTGCACGCGAACTTACCGTTCGTGCGCGCGCGAGATCACGTCCGGCATACTGGCTATTTCTGTGACAATTATGCTTTTGTCAACCATTTTTTAGGCCTGCCCGTATCCATTCGGCTAACGGTACTAAGTAGGTTCCCACATTTACCAAATTCAAATTAGGATAAAGTTAAAGGAATAGTAAGTTGCTCAACAATAGTTAATAAACTATTGGTTTCTGTTGAGACAAAATAGCTGTTCAACTTTCCTACCTTTTGTTTATTATTCTTTTTCGTTTGTTTCGTCACAGGACCACTTGTTTGGCTTTTGATTGTGCTCGGTGTTGTTCCTGTTGTCGTCATAATATGCATTGTTGTTAAATGCTGCTACAAACGACAACGTCAACGACATGAGTTACCGGAAGGTGAACAAAATGTAGACGGTGAATTTGAGGTTCAACTTCTCCAAGTTCATCCTTTCGGCGACACGAAACAATGCAGGGAATACGACTAGTTAACTTGGCCTTGCTGTAACACACTGTACAGTACGGGAAATTCCCTGACGGTGATGTTTGTGCACTTGAGATTTCTATGCAGAAAAGAAAATATTCAGTTGCTGTTTCAAAAAACATTTTCTTAGCACTTTGGGGTTTGGGTATGTTTTAATGTTATGTATGCCTGTTACTAGGTAAAACATGTTGCATGGCTTTCAATGCATTTTATAAAACGGTTTGAAAGTCATTCGTATAGTCGACTTTTACGACCTTAATCAACTAACACTGTGCTAGCCGTAAACCTAAATTTTGCTTATTGTTTGCTTATTTAAACAAAGCGCATTTTGAAATATATATATAACTAAAAGCCTTTCAAAGCGCAAATATCGCCAAGTCAAAAAAATTCAAGTCTTTTATAGCGCATTATTCTAACAATAGTTTGCCGTACGTTGTGGCTATTTTTTGATCAAGCGACTATGCCTAGTAATCCAATGTCTGCTTTTTATCTTCTTGTATTTTTTGTTTTGTTAACTGAAATACGTGTTGTTCGTAGCGTAAAGTTATACAGAACAGTGAAAGAGTCTTTATTTAAAAGTTGAAGTCAGAAATAAAGGATACAACCAATATTATACACCAGGGCTTTGTTATTATTTTTTTGTATTAATTTACCATGAAAAATTACGATAAATTCCACTAAAAGTTAAGTGGAGTCGGTGAAAGAAAAACACTGCGACACAATTGCACTGAAACCATGATCAAGTTAGAAATAACCCGCAGACAGTGTTTGAACGGGCGCAAAAGGGCACATTTGGTACAGATGATTAAACGTGTTGCAGTTATATCGTGTTATAAAGTGTTATGTGATAACACATTTAAAAAAAACATGTCAGATGCCTTTGAAATCCGTCAGAAGTACGAAAAAGCTTAAATTACGCCAAAGAAAACAATGGAAGACAATGCAAAAATGCAAATTCATCAATCAAATTTATAAAATGTTTTTTGGGATTTAAAGTCCTTTTATTTAAAAATATTCGAAAAATTGTTTGCTAAACAAAAAAGTACAAAAAATACTATATACAAAAACACTGTACAAAAATAAAGTAAAAAAAAACAGCTGCAAAAAAACAAAGCCACTAAAAGTACGAAGCAGGATTGAAGAGAAACAATAACATTGCCGTTCGCAGTACACAAGTGCAACTAACAGAGTGAAGGATTCGTATGTGAGCAGAATTAGGCAACGAAGAACTTACTACATTGAAATAACAACTGGCAAAGTATGATGTTTTTGAGTTGTTGTCTTGCTAAATGCGTCGGATAGTAAACCAAAGGTTCTTAATTTCGTTCAACTTATATAGGTGCAGCTCAAAAACGAAATTAACATTTACTCTAACTCTTAAGTCTAACAAAATAACTTTCTTTTAATCATCGTCAACCTAATATCAAATTTGGCCCTTGGGGTTATACCCACTTGAGAACATCTCATTAAACCATTATATGGGGAAAATTGCAAATATTAACCGCTTTCAGTTGCACACGAACTGGAATCCAAGAACATCATTAAAAAAACTGATGAAAGTTACAAAAAAGAAACAAACAAACAAATAAACATTCGAATCGTAAGGATTTTAGAAGCATTACAAACTGCGGGCCTCAAGTTTTACGGAAGGTCGCTAACAGCAACCGATGACGTCGCGGCGGTTGTTGCAGTTCTGACGTCATGCATGGCGACCGGTTGGAATTCCTTCCTCCTCCGTTGGTTCCTCAGGAGTAGGAGGAGCAGGGAGCAAATAAAGAGAAAGAGAATGATGCAGAAAGCTATTATGATCCATTTCCACGAGTCTGTAAAAAAAATCACGTGATTAGTGACGTCAGATTTATGACTTCATAAAAAATTTGTTAATTCTTTCCGCTTGGTAAAAACCTTACGCCGGAAAATTTGTGTAATAACAACATACCGATCAAACATGAAAATGTCAAAATGGCTTGTATATGAGAAAATATTTTTTGCAGATTTTTAACAGTCGCCTTTGTCGTTATCAGTATAGTACATAACAAGCTATCGTTCAGGCTTTTTAATTCTACGTCGGTAGCTAAGTGAAATGTTTCAAATTGGTCAAGAAATAGTTGGAACGCTTTTGACCAGTTCCGTGGTTAAAAAGCTTAGTGAAGAATGAAAACACGTTTTTTTGACTTACCCGATTTTGGCTGACTTGGACCAATAGTGTTCGTTGTAACTTCTACAAATGATAAAATAAACGATTTTCAAAACTAAAAATGTATGCATCGATGACTGAAATGCTAAATCGTTTATCAACACATGTGGAAACAATTATTTTAATTCTCTATAAATTGTTGTGGCTAGACATGCTGTATTGTTGCTCCTATTGTTTGATTTTATGTCCGACATTTCGACGTATTATGCGAAACACTTCTTTTTATAAACCACAAAAGATAAAAAAATGGTGCGTAAAAATCTAAAAGTCGGTTCTCTAAAAAGTGATAAAAGAACAACATTTTGTTCCGTACCTAGAGCATCTGATGTGGTGGCTGGTTGCGAACTGGTTTTCGTTGGTTGCGAACTGGTTTTCGCTGGTTCAGAACTGGTTTTCGCTGGTTCGGTACTGGTTTTTACTGGTTCGGAACTGGTTGTAGATCGTGTTTTCGGAATGGTTGTAGTGGTGGTGGTGGTTTGGGCAGATGTGGTTGAACTGGTCGTCGTCGATGGTTGGATGGTTGTGGTTGTTGTGGCAACCGGCTCCGGTCCTTCTGGTAACGCTCGGAACATTTCGTCGGATGAGAGCAAGTGGTTCCAGGTCTTTAGGTCGTCGACAATCAGAGTAAAAGAAGACGAGATAAAACCAAGTTGAAGAACGGGGAGGGCTTGTTTGGTGGCTTCTATTGTAACAGCAGGCTGTTCGATGTAGTTCGCTTCACTCCCGTTTATGTAAATCTAATAGAACAAGTAAGTTACATTATGAGAATGATTGTATTTTTTTGGAAACAGTCAATTTGTTCTTTTATCAAAATTCGTTCAATTAATCCCACTTTCGGGTTGCGGACACAAAATTTTGGAGCAAAATTAACGAATCTAGAAACATTTATTTTAGGTAGTATAAGCAAAAACATGCACGACATTTAAACATACATAAGTGTATTTTATGATTACTTCATTACAGTTTTTGAATTTAAATTTTAGATTAAAAGTTTCCTTTGCTGAAAAAAACAAACTTGCTTTATACATGTAACTTTGCATACCTTCAGTCCTTCACTGCCTTTCCAAGTCATACCAACATGCGTCCATTCATCTTGCTGTAACAAGGATGCTGATGCCGTATATAATTCACCTGTCAATCAAATAATCCATGTTAAAAACTAGATTGCTAAAACAAAATCTCAAAGCGGCTAAAATCAGTCATTTTGTTAAAACAAGTACTAAAGCTTGTTTGTATAATATTCTTAACGAGTTAATGTGCCCTGCTTTGGTATAAACCGGCATTATGCTGTTTGCGCAAATCACCCTCAAACCCACAAGACTTAAATGGGTAATTGCTAAAAATGACAACCAGCTCTAACGTCAAGGGTCTGAAACAATAGAGAATGCTGAACCATAGTGCAAGGCAGACCCCCAAGAACCGTTACACTGAATCAAGCCCTTAATCGCTTTTTCTCACTAATTATTCAATATTTAAATCGTCTTCTTCAAGATTACCAGTTGTTAGACGAACTCCCGCCTCTAGTCTGTTGTTCCTGGGACGCAGAAACACTCCAGCGAGTCCGGGGTCACAGAGAACGGATGTTGACATCAAGCAATCGAGAAGACCAAAGGATCGAATCACAAACCAACCGGCAACACTGAACCCCGTGTCTGTTGTAACGAATATGTTTAAAATTCAGTTTTTAACCTAATTGTTAAACGTATGTTTATATTCATAAAGGTATAAGTCATGCAATCTCGTGTCTGCTAAACAAAGTATTGAGTTTGAAAGATGAATAAAATTGGTTTAGATTAATCCACAATGCAGAGTTATGCAATAAAGTGGCTTTGTATAGTTTAGGGGTGCACAACCTGCGGTCACGGAGAAAAAAATATGCACCAGTAGACGGGATATTATAAGATTAATCCCATTTATAATTTGTAATTTGTAAACAAAAAACACTGGGTACATTGGCAAGAACCTGTGATGCGGTCAACAGCGAGAAGATTGCGCACCCCTGGTTAAGGGTTCCAAGTCAAAGAAGTACAGTAGTGATAGATTTACAATGATTAAACTGTCCTATATTGCAGTAACAAACAACCAAGGTTACTGCTAATACATGCAGAGATCCATTTATCATGCAAAACAACACTGGGGTTTGAACCATCGACCTTTGGTTCAAGCTTCAACTTACCAACACAGTTCCAAGGCTGCATGAGGCACAAATCTTCTTTGCGAACATTCGAGAAGGAGACAAGCTTCCCGAAAGTTTCCAGTCCGTTACCATAGAAACCCGGGGCGGTCCCTGCAAGCAAGAAACAATTAGTGAGAGAAGAAATCGAGTCATGTATTAAGGTGTGACATCATAATGATGTGACGTCATCACGCAATATCGTAAACATCAAAATATCTGCATAAGTTTTTTTTCCCCCAGAAACTGTAGCAGCTTTGTAAATAACAATTCAATGTTTGTCGCTACAATAACGTCGCCTAATTGGTGCGAATAGCATACTTTAACATATCCATCCGCGGTACGCACGTGATCTCTGCGTTTCATCCGACCATTGAATGTTCCAGAACTGACACACAAGCAACTGCGCGCGCTTGGCATTTGTGACGTCAAAAACACCAACGCTGTACACAATGACGTCGATATGCTTCCTACACTAAACCGCGCAAGACGCTGCATCGCGTCGTTGTTTTCCAGCATAGTTACGTCACAAGTGTTACGCAATTAGTGGAAATAGAAAAAAACATTGTTGCGTAATAATTAGCGCGCGTTTTGACCTTTTCCTTGCGTCGCTTGTAGCTACACACGTGACACGTCGTGACAATCGTTGTGTGATGTAACAATGCCAAACGCAATTACGTCACAATTCGAGATATGATGACGCTACAAAAAATTAACCAAGGGTTCAGATACAGTAAACCTTTTTTCTCATCACCAAATAGGTGCAAGTTAGGAATTGTATTCGGACTTAATTAAAATGAACTGAAAATTTACTCACCGATGTTTTTCGTTTCCTTCAAGTTGACAGAATAAGTCCCGTTGTCAACTGCTGGAATATCTGGCTGTAGAATTCCGTTATTTAGTTCATTCATGGACCAGTAAACAGCGGGAGACGAAGCTGAAAGAGTTAAACTTGATATTAAGCAACAGTATTTAATATCCGAACCAGTGTGTCTCGACCCTTTTGTCACGTACAATTCAAACTATTTTAGAAACTCGAAAAATCCTCATTTTTATTCACAAACCGTCTAAAAGCATTCCAACTGATGTCGATTTGGGCATTAATTAGCTAACTCATTAGTTTTGGTAGAAGGCCTAATGTAAACTACAACAAATAAATAAAAAGATATTCATAAATAAATTTTAACTGGTAAATATAAAACGATCTTCAAAATAATACAACCAACCTGCAAAGGCCACGAATTCAATCAGCAAAAGAATACACAATAGTTGTTGTCGAGTCATTGTTGCGTCACTATGCTTCGTTTCTTCACCGAGTATCTTTAAGAACAGGCTCTTTGTTTCAAGCAGTACGATAATAAATTAAGCTGCGCCCTGCGTGTGAAGAGCTTATATACCGTCGCGGCCTTGCACCATCTAGAATTACATCGCAGTGATGTTGCAATGGCTCACTGTGATGTCACAGTGTTGTCAATGGTGTGGGGGCTGGATTTGCTTTGGTGGTGGGTTTCTAAAATCGAATATACTGCAGTCCACTGTCGTGCTATATTTACTAGTTACAAAGCTTGTTTTAAGCAGAAAAATTTGGGCTGCACGCGTTTCCATGAAAACCTTTTTTTCGAACAGACGCACCTGGGGTGTCCGCATGACCTTTGCCCCACATTTGGGGTAATTAAAATCTTGCTGTTAGTTGTCGAGCTTAGTGTTTGGATTTTTCTTTTTGTTACAAATATGGCCCATCTGGACATGATTAGTATGTGAAAGGAAACCAAAAATGTAGCACCTAGATTTTTTTTCCTCTAAATGACCTTGGGTGAAGCACCAGGGTCATCACCAGTAATTCATTTTTATTGCACCACGTTGTCGTAAGGTGATAGGATTGATTGATTGCTACATGTCCATATGCATGAACTGCGAACTGCACGATGAATGCAGGGGGTTCTGCAACGAAACTGAATTACCTATTTTGGTCCATATGTGTCACGTGAATTTGTAATTGTTTGTTGTCCTGTGTGACGTGATAGAGACGTTTTGTTGAGTGGAATTTTTCGAGTATAATTCCAAGAGCATTATTATTGACCAAAAATATATATAAAAAAAAAACAATCAACAAAACTTATAAAGCAATTGTTATGTTATGTTGCAAACAAAAAATAACAAAATAGTAAAGTCTAAACTCTAAACAATTTGACCTCCTCCCAAAAAATAAATTAAGCAAGCAAAAGCGTTTGCAACAATCTGCAGTATTTTGTTGATCACCTTAGATTTGGCAAAAATAGACACAATAGGAAGTGGTTTCGTTCATAGGCATCCCATGACCGGAAAATTACGTCGTAATGGTGCCTTTAATGAATATGGATGAACGGGTTTAATCGAGCACGTTGTTGTTGTTGTTGAGCGCAATTAAAAGTCACGTGACCAGCGCCATGTGGAGTGGTCTGGCGTAATAACAAAAAGTGACATTGATATTGAATGGGGATTGCACCAGCAAAGTTAGCCTTAACGTTAAGTCCAAATTTAAGGCAAAAAAACAATTGATGGCGGTCTAGTTAATACACTTTTATGGCAACCTTTTAATGCAAAAATACAACTTTGTTAGTAGTATCATAATATTAAAACAGCGAACTTTTAAGGGCATTAAATCTCTTGCTACAGCCGAAAATTTCAAATCAAAATGCTGTTTTTGAAGGAATATTGCAACATATGTTTGCAAAGGGTTGAATTTTTGCAAACAATGAAGGTTTTAATTTGTGAAACACAGGGCACACACTTAATTTCGACATAGCGCAATTTTGCAGCAATCCGCGTAATAAACAGAATTTGCAAATTGTTGCACCACCCCCAAAAAACAACGGACATAGACTCATTTGAATGATGACTCAAAACAAAGGATGTTTATCACAATCGGGCAAACAGCATTGTGACCAAACAACGCCATTGTTCCCAGCCTAACCTGAAAAAACGTGCTGTGATTCTTATAGTCAACATTTTCTGGGTATAGTTCGTAAATAGGTGATGTTATTTTCCAGCCATATGGCGCAATGTGCAAAACATCTGCATACGCGATTGTCTGTAGATTACTAATCCACTTTGCGCAACCAACAACTTCCGGAACTTTGTTTGAATAAGTGAATCGGTTTCGTAACATATGGAGCAACGCCAAACGGTTTAATTTTAGCATGTAGAAACTAATTAAACCAGCCAAATGATTTGTTTACGCCACGTGACGACAGAACTCACAATGCCCCTTTTCTCTTTTATATTATACCACTATTTCTTGCCTACCACAAATTATAAGTTATGCAATCAAGTACATAAAAATTGAAATCATTAATTACAGCGTAGCTGCAGCGCGTTTCGCCCTGATTCAAAAATTGTGCCTTCCACTTTTTGTGCTTTGCAAGGGCTACTCTGAAATACGCAATCCACGCAATCTAGTAAAAAAACTTTTGACGGTTAGGGGTATTGGGGCCAGGGTGAGGGTTTGTAATAGAAATATTTAATCTCAGATACTCATTTTGGGGGTAGTAATGTTACATGCGTTAAAATGCAATTAATACCATACGATGTGTGGTACCAACCCCAACGCATGTTTACCAAAATGATAACCACAAATGTGGCAAATGTGTAGATAAACAAGCAAAGTAAATAAGTCATGTCGTTTGCTAAAAGTTGGCTAATCGTCACAGGGAAACCTGTTTTAGGCCCATTTATCCAGTTGTCAAAAATAATTCCCAAAACGTCGCAAAAAGCAGAAAAAGATGACATCTTCCAGAATATAGCTTAAAAAGCTTGTATATTAAATTTGTTTTTCCTGTCGTATGTGTATAACTAGTAAAATTTAACACTACAAAGAATTTGGTAAATGTGTTTTGAAAAACACGTCAAACAATAGGTTTTGATGCGGGGATTTACCTTGGTAACCAAGGGAAGGTTTTAAATAATCCTATACTTTTCAGATTGCATGTTGTTAGAACTTCTTTATTTAAATTTAGGATAGAATTTTTGTCATTTGGTATGGTAACAAATTGTTTCTGCCACATTTTAGTTTCTGAGTACAATGCAAATATTAAAAAATAGAAACACAATAGCTAACTGCTGTGCCAAGGATGTAAAAAAGAGAAAGTTGCATCTACTTCATGATGCTTTAATAGGCGTATTAATTTTTGCTGTGTTGGCGCTGTTAATAAGTTTGTAAAATTGAATGATTCATTAAAATTGACTGATTGATTGTACAAAATTTAAAAAGTTATGAAATTTTCTGTGATGTTTAATGCATTTTTATTGCAGCTGCACGTTTTGCACACAGCCAGATGTTTTCTTGTTAAAAATGACAAAATAATTCAATTGTAACCATGAAAAGTGTGAAGAAATTCTTCTATATTACGACAAAGGGTGCAATTGACACAGATTCAGAATGGAAACAGCAAAACGAACAGATGAAAAATAATGAAATTTATAAAATGGCCAACTTTAGTGGTGGAGGGACACTTGTTGATGTTTATGACCAAAATGGGCCCAAAGAGCCGATTGCAAAGAAAAAGACAAGAGTTCAGGAATATTTCAACACAAAAATCAGGAAGGAATATCTTCACGAAGATAGCTGCACCATGACTAAGGAGATGTATCACGATTGGTCGTGTAAGCAGCGAAAACATGCCAACAAACTCATGAAGCATAAGGAAAAAAATGAGACTGTTGTCGACGGCGTTATTGAGGATGACGTAGCTACTAATTACTCAGTAGACTCGTTTCAAACCTTAATGAAAAACTACAACGAACACAGCATCAAATGGAAAATCGACAAGCGTGGAGCTGTTGGAGAAACTCCAATGCACATTTTGTTTCTTAACAATACAGAAAAGCACATAAATATTGCCCGAGCAATTCTTGAGATTTACCCCGAGCTCGCTATTGATCTTTACGAAGGCTTGGAGTATTTCGGAGAATCCTGCTTGCACTTAGCAATCATCCAGGAAAACGTTCAAGCCGTGAAGCTTTTACTGAGCACAGGAGAGCACCTTGAAAAAATCCGCCATGCCCGAGCTCAGGGAAAGTTTTTTCGACCGGTTGATGTCAAAAGAGGAGACGTTAAACTCCGCAAGCATAAGTTTGAAGGCTATGCTTACTATGGGGAATTTCCTCTGTCGTTTGCTGCTAGCTCAGGGAATCGTGAGATCTATGACCTTTTGATCAAACACGGCTGCAACCCAACATTGAGGGACAAATTTGGAAACACCGTCTTACATTTAACAGTGATTCACAATCAGCCTGATATGTACTACCATGCTGTGAAGCACAGTCAATGGTCAGCACAGCCCGATGTTCAGAATCATGATGGGCTGACACCACTTGCTTTGGCGGCGAAACTTGGCCGTAAGGAAATGTTTGAGAAGATTCTGGAAATTTCTTCTAAGGAATACTGGTCGTACAACACAGTTACATGTTCAGTTTACCCTCTGAAATCGCTGGACACCATTGGTCCAAACGGTAAAACTGATTGGAACTCAGCCCTGATGATGATAATTCGTGGCAAGAAACCAGGCCACCTTGACATGGTTTCCAACAATGTGGTGCACCAGCTTCTGAAGGAAAAGTGGAAGCATTTTGCCAAAGCGAAGTTCCTTCGTTTGCTGTTCTACTATGTACTGCACATCGCAATTATGTCTACTGCTGTGTATCTTAGACCTGACAATCAGAGAGATCTTCGGTATGGAACCAGTCCCACTGATATTGCCCGGTATGTGTTTGAGGCACTGACTGTATTAATCTGTTCCAGTGTTCTTTTCTATGTCTGTAGAGAAATCCACTTGGAGTCCCTAAATGGATTTTTACAAAATGTCATCACTATTCCATCCAGGGTGGTCTACCTCATTGCAACGATTCTTTTGCTTCTCTGCATTCCATTCAGATTCCTTGAGCTCTATGATGTTGAAATTTGGCTTCTTGTCTTTGCCATTCCCGGTTTATGGTCGTATTTGTTATTCTTTCTGCGCAGCTTGTCTCGTTTTGGGCCATTGATTATTATGATCTACAAAATCCTGACCTCAGACTTGTTCCGTTTCGTCATTATTTACATCATAATAATCTTGACATCGACAGTTGCATTCCACTACCAGTATGAGGGAGAAAACATTACAGCCTTTCTCACACCTCAAGGCAGTGCTATGACTCTCTTCCAAATGAGTTTCGGTGAGTTTGATTACCCAAACATTCTGAGGGGCAAGTACACTTCTCTTTCTATTATTCTTTTCATCATATTCATGGTGATTGTGCACATTCTGCTCTTAAACATGCTCATTGCCATGATGACTCGAACCTTCGATAAGATCACAAACCGATCAGAGAAGGTTTGGAAACAACAGTGGGCAGCGATGGTTGTAATCATGGAAAGATCACATAAAAATTCACAGAAGCGAGAATTCCAGCAGTTGTACGACATGAATATCAACACTGAGCGTGTTTCCAGCGAAGGTGCAGCCGTTACTGAACAGGATATGAATGAAAACATTGATTATGATTCCCGGGCATTGATGGTTATCAGACATCAAACAACTTCTGAAACCGAGCGGCGTCGAACCGTGCAGAGAGGCTGGAGATCAATTGGTAAGAAAGCAGTCGAAGCAAAAGTTGCTGCTCAAGAAGCAGAAGCACAAGCAAAGTTGCAGATCCACAGTCTCGCTGGAATGACGAGTTTTCTGTCAGAACATGCTCCCAGAGAGCCGGAGTTCGGAGAGGAAGATGACGCTGATGACAATCCCGCTGAAAACCTCCTAACGACTGTTACATCGCAGCTACAGAAATCATTTTCAAGGCGCAACAGTACAGTTTCAAATGCCGGAAGCACGTCCAGTCACATACATACAGTCAGTGGTGCTGTATAGCTGTTAAGTTGTTGTGATGGTAATGAAACAGTATGTTGTGAATGTATTTTCTTACAAATCTCCCAACTGTTGCTGGTGTAGTTGTGAATTTCTATCATTAATATTGATTAGTACACACGCTCTGTGTCGATTTTTTTAAGTAACTTGTGTTTTTAGATTTTTGTATATTGCATAGTCTTCAATTATAACACATATTAAACCTTATTATGTAGCTTATTGCATTTTGTTTTCGTTTGCCTCCACAATCTTTTATTATATGCACTGTTACTTTTTATGCAGGGCTTTTGATATATTATGTAGCTGTAGAACATTGCACTTAGTTGTTACATTACGTTCCACTTGTTTTTACTTTTCTTTAATTGAGCTTGTTGGTTACATAGTAGTGAATAGTGTAGTATCTACTTCATTGTTTACTACTTGAAGTGTGTGTTCCCTCCTTAATTGTGAAAATTATTTATTGTGTGTTTTTTTTTGGACAAAAAATTCCTGAGCTTGTAGCATGTAAATTTGATGAATGTTCCCTATGTTAAACATCAAAACGCAAAATGTACTTTCCCTTTTATTCAAACAGACTTACTGCATTTAAAAATGTTCTATTTTGTCAAGGAAATTTTAGTTACCATACCAACCGCTGAAAGTTTTAACATATTTAAATTATTTCAGTCTTGTCTCTTTATTGTATAGATACACCAGTATTGCACATAGATGTTAGAAAGCATGGTGTGACCTAAATATTGTGGTACTAGTATGTGAGGCCTAGTACGCGTTTAAGTCTCATCAAAGTATTGGATACCCTTATGTTGTGTGAATCATTTCCTGTTACTACACGCGAAAATACAATAGCAAGCGCTTACATGATACCTGACTGTCATTTGTATGTTATTTACATTTGCACCTATTCGCTCCGCTTTACCTTTTTGTATTGTATTGCATCAAATAATTTTGTGGGGAAATTTGTTTTTTAAAGTGAACATATTTGCAAAGTTTAGTATTGAATTGTTACTTTTATATTGCATGCAACAAAGTGAACTTAATTTTAGTTTCTTCTAACTGTCAACGCTTGTACAAAGTCCTGTTTATATTTATGTCAAAAGCAACTTTATGAGCCAAATTCTACACTCTACCTTACTAAATCTATTTTGTACTGTTCAAATCTATTTCAATGGCTAAAGTAATTTTTATCTGTGAAATTTTGAGTTATTCACTATGCATAATTGAGCAAAAATACTTTTTAACTCAACTTGGAAAGCAAACATGAACAAAATGTTTTACTAAACTGTGTGTGTACATGTTGTTAAACTCACTTTTGTATTTTTAGGTGCTAAAATTTTGTACATTTGTAAATAAGCACCTACCTGCTGCTGAACAGTATGAGTACGAGCACCGCAAAATATGTGGCCCTCTGCTTGTTAGTGCTGCAAAACTCTCTTATGATTCTGATGTTACGATTTTCACGAAAAGTCCCCACTAACGGACCAAGATATGTTTCCACATCTGTCGTTTTTCTATCTGAGACGTTAAAGTTTACCACCAGTTTGGTCGTCATATTTTGCCAATCAAGTAAGTCTACCACAGGATTTGATATATTTTTTACTCTATCTTTAAATTTTTGACCATTTTTCAAAGCAAATCACCACTTTACCTATAATCACAGTACTTTTATACCGAATCAGTTGATCACTAAGTTATATGTGAGTGTGCTGTGATAGCTGGTCAACACTTCAGGGCTGATCCCAGTAAAAAAAAACAGTCATCTTTACTTACTTTATCCATAATTGTAACTATTATATTGTATAACTAAAGTAAGTGCTTTCCATTTAACTTTACAAAATAAACAGAGCTGTTACGTTTGAAGGTGTTTGTTTAACATTTTTGGATACAATTTTAAGTTTAGTTAAATTATGATAAGATTTTGTAATAAAGATAAGACGTCTGTTGCATTTTTGCAGTTACTGTGTTTTAAGTTTTGAAATATAAATAACATATTCTTGTTTCAGATTATAACTTCAAGAAATTCTTCCATGATATTCATGGTGCAACCTTGGGTCGTCCATTTGACTTTTTTAAGATTGCTGTCCCTTCTGGAATTTACGCTGTGCAGAACAATCTACTGTTTATTGCTCTTTCTTACCTTGACGCTGCTACTTTTCAAGTAAGATGGTTGTGGGTTTCAAAAATCCCAGTGTTTAACCTAGGTGCCTATTCTTTCTTCTGCAAAGACAATTTCTTAGACATAAAACATGAATTTCTTTGAAGTATGTTGCATGTAAAATACTTTATCTACGGCCCATTATATTGCTATTATATTTTTGCACTAAACTGTTACATGCAAAAAAGCCTATTTTGTGATTCAAAAACATTATACAAAAGTGCAGTAGAGGTTCAAAAGTGTCCCCCCCCCCTATATTTTTGCACTAAACTGTTACATGCAAAAAAGCCTATTTTGTGATCCAAAAACATTATACAAAAGTGCAGTAGAGGTGTAACAAAAGTGCAACAAAAGATGGATAAAATAACTTAAAAACTAATATTTTGGTTTCAGATTTCATATCAATTGAAGATTTTGACCACTGCTTTATTTTCCGTTTTATTGCTAAAGAAATCATTGTCATCAGTACAGTGGGGATCTTTAGTGTTTTTAATGATCGGTGTTGCTATGGTGCAAGTAAGTAAGCCTTTCACTATATTAAATCCAAAAATGTATGTTACCTTATTATGCTTTTAATGAAAGGTAGGCTACCAGTTGAAATTCAGCATGCAGCAAATATATAACTTTTCTTCTGTACACCAATAAAAAAAATTCTGTATTTTTAAAACCTGAAAAGAAAGATTCATCTGTGTTTGTACATATTTGTATGATTATTTAAGTTCATGAAAACACTAAGCCATTTGTGTTAAATTTCTGATATAGATATATATTGTCTTAACAGCATCATCAATACCTTAATCCCCCCCCCCATTCAGCATGCAGCAAATATATAACTTTTCTTCTGTACACCAATAAAATTTCCCCCCCCCCCCCCCCCCCCCCCCCCCCCCCCCCCCCCCCCCCCCCCCCCCCCCCCCCCCCCCCCCCCCCCCCCCCCCACGCACCAGCAAATAAAAGTTAATGAGGAAACTTATCATTAAAGTTGTCTTTAATGATACAACAACAAAAAGTTTTGAAACGGAAATGTTGTGCGGCGCCCTTGGAAAATTGAAACAACGCACCAGGGTGTCGCAATGCACAGTTTGAGAACTACTGCCTTATTCAAATAGAATAAAAAAATATTTTATTTGTACGATTTTTTTTTCAACTTTTCAGTTTCCTACTGATGCAGATGCAAAAACGGATATAGTTTGGAGCAATCACTTATTTGGGTTGTTTGTGATTTTAATTGCTTGTATGTCAAGTGGATTTGCTGGAGTTTACTTTGAACTTCTTCTTAAACAACAAACATTTTCATTGTGGGTTCGAAATCTTCAAATGGGTAAGGAAAAAATAATTTGTTGACAAATATCAGCAACCTACAACATCTACTTTGCCTTATAAATTCCTTTCATGCATAAAAAAGATACCAAACTTGTTTTTATCACAATAAATGGTAAATTTATAGAGCTCTTCTGGCAATTGTATTTTTGCACTGATGTTTTGACATCCTGTATAGGTCGCCTTCATGCACTGTTATGTACATTCAGTGTTATTTACCCTGATCAAGGCAACCTGTATAGGACGTCGAAACATCGATGCAAAAATACAAAAGCCAAAGAGCTCTATAAATTTAAAATAATGCCTGGCAGCAACGGCTTATATATAATAAACGTTATTTTATCATTATTTTCAGGTGGTTTTGGAATTATTTTTGCCGGCATTCAAATGTGTTGGAATGATGGTGAAGCTGTTTCCAAATATGGAATACTACAAGGCTACAACAGTGCGGTTGTCATGGTGTTGTTATTACAGGTGAATACAGAGTTTTACTTTCACTGTGAAAAAAATTAAACTGATTTTTTTAAACTGATTAAGTTGCGGCAAGTATAGGTTATGAAGTATATAGGCTGCAGCCTTAATAGTACAGCTTTTTCTAAAAATGATACGACACTTAGATTCTAGGACCAATTTTACACTCTTTGTTATTGTTTTCAGGGCATAAATGTTATGTTGTATTGTGTAATTGGTGTGTGGTACTCACTAAATTATACAACCCACACGGAGATGAAACTACCAATATGTTTGACGAGTCTAATAATATGGAGGCTCACACTTGAAAAACAGATGTTAACATAAGCACGCAAATTCAAACTAAGCGTGCAAAATTCAAACTAAATAGCCAGTAAGGCCTGTCAACTGAGTTAAAAATAAAATTAAGGCCCCCCCCCCAAACTAAGCGTGCAAAATTCAAACTAAATAGCCAGTAAGGCCTGTCAATTGAGTTAAAAAAATAAAATGAAGCAACTGTTACCACTTTCTGTCACAATGCTTTGAAAAGATTACTGTGATCCTACATTTAAAAACAGGACAAAGAAATTCCTTTCCAAAGCCACAATTTTACCCCTTTTGTTGTTTTTCTCCATAGGCTTATGGGGGACTTTTGGTGGCGTATGTCATTCAATTCACTGACAATATCATCAAAGGATTTGCAACATCACTCGCTATTATTGTTTCTTACTTTCTCTCTTACCTCATGCTAGATGATCTTCATCCTACTTTGTAACCCCCCCCCCCTCGGTGGGCGGGCAACGCCTGAATGCGTTATGCTCACAATGAGTCCGTCGTCGAGCTGCCTGTTTTATTGCAAGTCCGTTGAATAATCTGTTATTTGATTGTTATGACTTAGACAGTTGGTGACTTCAATTTAGGGAACCATTGGGTTGGAGCAATGTCGCTCAAGTGTCTTAAACTCCTAATGTTTCAAGGAAAACATCTAGTTTCTATTAAAATTTTATACAAAAAAATGGTAGCTTGGCATATAAAATTATGCATTGACAACTTTTTCTTCCTGTAAACCTATGATTTGACCATCAATTTTTATGTGAAAAATAACGTGAAATTGTGGGTTTGTATTAACACAAAAACAGTTAACCTCGGTTAATCTGATCCACCAATTTTGGACCAGATTAGGAGAAGATACGAATTGCCCCCCCCCCGTACACAATGTAATAAATCTAGAAACAGAGAACAAATAGTATTTGTTTGTTTCATTTTTATCCTCGGTGGGCGGGCAACGATTCAATGCTTTATGCTCACAATGAGTCCGCCGTCGAGCTGCCTGTTTTTATTTCAAGTTAGTTGAATAATCTTTTTCTTTGATTTTTTCGACTTAGACAGTGGGTGACTTCAATTTAGGGAACCCACGGGGTTGGAGCAATGTCGCTCAAGTGTCTTAAACTCCTAATGGTCCAAGAAAAATCATCTATTTTCCTACTTAATTTTACACTAGTCAAGCATATAAAATTATGCACTGACAACATTGTGTTCAAGTTTTTTCTATAGTTTGACTATCAATTTTTAAATAATAGGAAATTGTGGTTTTGGGTAATGAAATAACCAAGTTGCCTTGGTTAATCTGAACCACCAAATTTGGACCAGATCCAGATTAAGCGATGTCGATTAGTTAAAGCCTTATCACATTACAAATTTTTGTACCCCAAGTTTTGTCCTAATTAGGTGAAGGTTTGGATTAACCCATATTGATTAGTTAAAGCCTTGCCACTTTGTCATTGGTACCTAAGTTTTCAATTTAACTGAGGTATACTGCATTGACAATTTTCAATGCATATGATTGACTATCATATTTACATTTCTGTTTTAGACTCTTCACATGCGGTGCTGCGATTGTCGTCATGTCAACGTTCTTGTACGGTCAAAATGGTCAAAGAGTAAAGTCAAACTAACTGACTTTGCAACATACTTTGGTGTATGACTAACCCATAGCTTGGTGTGTAAATCATGTTGCATTTTATGTAAAAAGGCAGTGTTACACCTCAAATCATAATGCTGTGCCGAATTTAGTGGGACCTTTGGTACGTTTTGTTCTTTTTTTCTCTGCTTTTCAAAATATTCATCCAGCAGTTTCTTCAGTTATGGGCTGCATATTGTTTTGAGCCTGATTTTCTTCCGACTTGCATGCGTATGAACTTTCAGCATAAAATGTTGCAGAAAGACTAAGAAACTGATCACCCCCCCCCCCCATAATGCTGTGCCGAATTTAGTGGGACCTTTGGTACGTTTTGTTCTTGTTTTCTCTGTTTTTCAAAATATTCGTCCAGCAGTTTCTTCAGTTATGGGCTGCATATTGTTTTAAACCTGATTTTCTTTCAACTTGCTTGTGTACGAGCTTTCAGCATAAAATGTTGCAGAAAGACTAAGAAACTGATCATGACAGAAAACCTGACTATTTGAACATGTGTGACATAATGGCAATAGACTCATTTAGGCGTGCTTCAAGCTACTAATTTATACAAAACTAGTTTGTGCAACAAAAATTTCAATGCATGTAGGTATTTATCTTCTGTGGGTGCAAATGCTTTTGAACTGACATATTTGGTTTATACATAAAGCATTGCTTTCTAAATAATTAAGAACATGTCTTTGACAAATATTTTAGCAAAGTTTTAAGCATTACTTTGTGCAATTGTTTTGTTTTTCTGCTTAGACTTATGTGTAGCTGTTATTACAATGTAGAGAATATGTTGTATTTCAAAACAATCTGTATGGACAGTTTTTATCATCGCTTGCAATAGTTAAAATGCGTTTCAATTTAATTTGTATGTACCAATATATATCTGAGATACCGTAATGTTATGAACTTTATGTGCCAACCATTTTAACTACCCAGAAGCTGCCGTTTGTAATGCACATTGTTTTGTTTTCCCCCCCCCCTACTTTGTGCAATTGTTTTGTTTTTCTGCTTAGACTTATGTGTAGCTGCTATTACAATGTAGAGCAGGGGTCACCAACCTTTTTAATGCCGAGGGCTACCTTAAGATCACCAAATTGCTCGCGGGCTACCAGTTGAAACATTAGCAAAAACACATTTAAAAAATTATACACCATACACAAAACTGACGAAGTTATTTTTACGAAGTATTTTAAAACGAAATATTTTTAAACAAATGCTAATATTGTGTAAGAGTTCACGAAGATTTGTAGAGCGTTTAATCATTGACCTGCTCACAAAGCAGGGTTGTATGTAGTTCACAATCACAATGATACAACAATTTCTCCTTTACTAATAAAAGCCCCCCCCCCACAATAATTTAATGACAAAAATACTGGCAATAATGAATGTAAAAGGTGGCATCCTTTATTCACTGGTATGTAGGTAATTTTTTCATTAACAGATGTATTAAGGGATAAAACAGAACAAAAACATTACTTCTATATTCCTTTATTTATGTGCGGTGATCCTATTGTTACCTAACAAACAGTGCAAAATGTGTTTTCTTTCCTTTCTATTGATTTAAGTCAGGATTGGGGAATCTGCAGTTTAAAAGTTGAATGCACAACATAGTAAAAAATATAAATGAAAGACAAATTTTTATGTGCCTTTCTGAACATTAAGAATCTCCACCCCTGGTTTAAGCAGTTGGCAACTTTCTATCATCTTTTTGAGCATGTAAGCTGCTTGGTAAAGCAAAAATGAAAAATAATAAATGATTAAACAAGCATCTTATTTGTGATAATATTTTAAGTTGATAAAATTTCTGCAGAAAGTTTTGTGTCTATCAGATACTGTTAACCATTTTTTATGGGTATTAAATAACTGTTTTTATTTCAACAGAAAACAGTTTTAAACCGTCTTTTGTAAATTTTAAAGATTTTTACTCACATGCACAATGATGCGTTAAACATAACAATAAAGTATGACAATGTGGCACAAACATGCAGTTTTCAGACATATGTACTGAAAACCTTGCCACGTTTTTGTGCTTGTGGTGTCATGTTACCATTTCTACCCCCCCCCCCTGACAATGTGGCACAAACATGCAGTTTTCAGACATATGTACTGAAAACTTTACCACGTTTTTGTGCTGGTGGTGTCATGTTACCATTTCTAAAACTATAATATAATAAACATAGGAAAAGTTTCCCCAAAAACTATTTCCTGTGAGTTACTGGCAGTTACAAATCATCTGCAATAAACATATGGTACTGTGTGCAATTTTGCTTATATTTGCAGTAATTGTAACACTGTTGCAGCTAAGAGAGGATTTGCAGCTTTGCACCAAGTTTTGTAACATTGAGGCGCTCGTTACTTGCAATGCGAAATGAGGGATGTAAAAAGCTGTACCTGGTGTAACTTTTCCCTTTATACAGACTTCATTAGTAGCGAGGATAGTGAATTAGGCTAACAGAGACTTTAGTTTTAATTTAAACCTTTTTACAAGTGAATTATGTTTTTTAACAAAACACACTCTCTTAAATATGGTTTGTCTTGTTTGTACTTATGACAATGAGTAACATATAGTATTAGAATTTTACCCAAGTTATTTAGTGTTTTGGTAGTGTTAGATGAAATTTCAATTATAAATAAATTTGCTAACTTCATTTCTTAACCATAATTCAAACATGCATTGCCTAATTAATTTCATTAAAAATATACTAATGTTTAAAACAATTGTTTTCAGACTTAAAAGTGTTTAATTTACATGTTGGAACGTGTTTTTGTAACCTTGCTGTGTTCCAAAATTTAGGGTCGAACTAACTTATAATGAGCACAAGTATTACAAAATGTGTGGCTCTCTGCATTTTAGTCTTACAGAATTCACTTCATACATTGATGTTCAGATATTCACGCACAATTTCCATCAATGGACCACCATATCTATCAACCTCTGTTGTTTTTGTGTCAGAAATTTTAAAGTTTATCACCAGTTTAGCAGTCTTATTTTGCCAGTCAAGTCCCCCCCCCCTTTTAACAAAACACACTCTCTTAAATATGGTTTGTCTTGTTTGTACTTCTGACGATGAGTAACATATAGTATTAGACTTTTATCCAAGTTATTTAGTGTTTTGGCAGTAGTAGATGTATTTTCAATTATAAATAATTTTGCTAATTTTATTATACAAACAATAATATTTTAAACATTGATTGCCTAATTGTTTTCGTAGAAAAATATTAATGTTTTAAACAAAACAAATATTGTCTTCTGATTTTAACAAATCCAACTTATGTCATGTGATGGTGTTTTTTAAACTGGTATTTACCATTTTATTGGTTTGCAGTAGCTTATAATGAGCACAAGCATCACAAAATGTGCAGCTCTCTGCATTTTAGTCTTACAGAATTCACTTCACACCTTGATGTTCCGATATTCACGCACAGTTTCCATTGATGGACCACATTATTTATCAACCTCTGTTGTTTTTGTGTCAGAAATTTTAAAATTTATCACCAGTTTAGCAATTTTATTTTGCCAGTCAAGTAAGTAAATTATCACAACATAAAAATGCTTCATGACACTTAATCCACACAATGATACTTTGATTTTTATAAAATATTTACTTTTTGCAGAGTATGACTTGCAAAAGTTTTCGAAGGATATCAATGCCGCAGTTAACCCAATAGATCTTTTCAAAATTGCCATCCCCTCAGGAATCTATGCAGTCAAAAATAATCTTTTGTTTGTTGCTTTGCTGTATTTGGATTCTGCCACATTCCAAGTTTGTAGTCTGATTGTTTTTATTTAAAGTAACACAACCCAACTGGTTCATAATTATAATCAGTAAAGAGACACAATTGTTTTAAAAATGCTTGGGTCAAAATAAAGTATGCAGTTAGAAGGTTAAAAATCTAAAATAATCTTATTGGTGTAAGTCAGTATTGCATTTTGATAAAACTATGTGCTCTATTGCAGTCTAAGAGGTTGAGTTGGGCCAATATAAAGCAATATATGGTGTTTTGTCTGCATGTTGATGAAGTATTGTTTTATATTGCAGCTTGTGTTACAAGCCAAATATGCAAAGTTTTCAGTTTACTATTTTGTCCCCCCCCCCCAACACTGCAATAAACATTCTTCATGATAATTAATCCACACAATAATATTTTATTGTTGCTTTTTATAAAATATTAATTTTTTTGCAGAGTATAACTTGCAAAGGTTTTCGAAGGATATCAACACTGCTGTTAAACCACTGGAACTTTTCAAAATTGCTATTCCCTCTGGAATCTATGCAGTCAAAAATAATCTTTTGTTTGTTGCTTTGTTGTATTTGGATTCTGTCACATTCCAAGTATGTAATCTGATTTTTTATCTGGAGTTACCCAATCCAACTGATTCAAAATAATAATCAGTAAAGATACACAAATGTGTTAAAAATGCTGAGGTCAAAATAAATTATACAGTTGAAAGGTTAAAAATCTTATTGGTGTATGCAGGTATAGCATTTTGTTAAAATTATGTGCTTTATTGCAGTCTAGAGGTTGAGTCAGGCGATATAAAGCAATAAATTATGTTTTGTCTGCATGTTGAAGTATTGTTTTATTCTTATTACCAGCCAAATACACAAGTTTAAAATCTGAAAACAGTTTACTATTTTGCAGACCACATACCAACTAAGAGTTTTGACTACTGTTCTTTTCACAATGGTGATGCTGAAGAAATCCTTTACATTACAACAATGGTGGTCGTTATTCTTTCTGATAATTGGTGTGGCAATGGTACAGGTAAAAAAATACTGAATTTAGTTTATTGCCACTGCAGAATTATAACTATTGAATTTAAAGATCATATTAAGACAATTGCTCTGCTATCATTTTTTTGGTTAATTATAACTTCAACAAATTTTAGTTTTGTTTGAATTATTTTATGTAGCTGCAGCGCATTCAATCGTGATCCACCAATTGTGCCCTTCACTGTTTTGTGCTTCATAAAGTTTCAATTTTATTCCAGCTTAGTGATTGTTCAGTGTCATTTGGTGGCTATTTTGTCTTTCACCATTTTTTTGCAGTTTCCTACAGAATCTGTGGATGAACCTGACATAGTTTGGGGAAACCAGGTTGCCCCCCCCCCGTGCTTCATAAAGTTTCAATTTTATTCCAGCTTAGTGATTGTTCAGTGGTGGCTATGTTGTCTTTCACCATTTTTTTTTGCAGTTTCCTACAGAATCTGTGGATGAACCTGACGTAGTTTTGGGAAACCAGCTTTTTGGTCTTTTCATTATGATTCTGGTATGCCTGACAAGCAGTTTTGCTGGAGTCTATTTTGAATTGCTTTTAAAAGAGGAAAAAATACCCCTATGGATACGCAACGTGCAAATGGGTGTGTAGAAAAAATATAATTTAGGGGATTGGATAAGTTAAGTGACTCAGAAACATATAAAAGCTGTGTAGAAAACATAAAAAAACAATAACACTATATTTTTGACACAGATCTTTAACTTAATGATCATGATGCATCTTAAACTGAAAAGCAAAAGTATTGTACACAAACATATTGCAAGATAAAATCATTCTCCCCCCCCCCATGATGCATCTTAAACTGAAAAGCAAAAGTATTGTACACAAACATATTATAAAATCATTCCTTTTAAGTTCAATATGTCCAGCCAAATTTATAGTAAAACACTTGGTCAGGAGTTGGTTGAAGTATCTATTTATCTTTTCAGGTGGTTTTGGAATTATTTTTTCTGGCATTCAAATGTGTTGGAATGATGGTGAAGCCATATCTAAATATGGAATATTGCAAGGCTACAATACAGCGGTTGTCATGGTGTTGTTATTGCAGGTATGAATTTATTATTACTTGTATATCTTTATCTCGGTCTTGCCAAAGAAACTTACTATAATCATTATAGCTATCAATCGCAGAGTACAAGGTCTTCTATAGAAGTTGTAGTCAATTGAGTTTCTCTAGCTCCAGATAGACAATTGTCATAAGTTACAAATACACAACAGGCTAGATTCTCCAAGTCATGTCTTGCAGTAAAGCAGTCTAGTTGTGCATTTAAATAAACTGTCAATACACAGTAATTTTTGCATAATATAACTTGCTGTATGTATTCTACAGGCATATGGTGGACTTCTGGTTGCATACGTGATCAAATGCACTGACAGCATCATCAAGAATTTTGCATCATCGCTAGCAGTAATTGTTTCCTATCTTCTTGCCTACCTTGTTTTGGATGAAATCCACCCCACCCTGTAAGTTTTTTATGTGTAAATAGCTCAGTAATACTTTACTACATGTAAACCATCCTGCCTCTTTAATACATTACAACCTAAATTTCTAATGCTACACACAATTTTTTCAAGCTACACATGTGTTTGGATCCAAAAATGACTAAATGAATGAAACATTGACTTTCAATTGTTTCATATTACAAATAGCTGTTTCTAGTAGTGTGTAGACACAATTTTTGAAACTCAAATATTTAAATGCAAACATTGTTATGTGAAACAAGTTTTTTTTATAAATTTTCTTGTGTTTTAGATTGTTTACTTGTGGGGCAGGTTTAGTGGTCACATCTACATTCATGTACGTCCAAAAATCTTACAAGAGTAAATCAATATGAAGTTGAGTGGTTATCAAGCTTGTTTTAAATCGTGAACACTTAAAGTTTTGCAGTGCTACCTATTTTGAATTTTTTTTTTGTGGTTAGAGATTTTGATTTTAGGCGCATTTTTGTTTTTGACCCTATTCTCGCGCTATTATTTGTGTTGGTTGTCATTTGTACAGACATAAGGTTAGAAAATGTACAAAATCAAGCCCATATTGCAGTAACAGACAACATACATATATTTTATTACAATTTGGCATGTAAGAGTGTTTCATATGTTTGGTTTCAAAGTGCTGTGACCATTTATCGAAATTCGGTACTTCTTCAATTTTGGAAGCAGTTTCACATAAAATATAATTGCTTTTTGCTTGTATTCAGTGTGCATAGACATCAGTGTTGCTATTGAACTAATAGTACACAATAATTATCGTCTATTTTTTCAACAGTTTGTCATTATTGTTTTGCTATAGTTGACCATTTTTTTGCAAAAAACTGCAGTTTTGCTGGTGCATATTTCTTCAATTACCCTTTAGTTCAAAGAAACTTCCTAATTTTCATAAAATTGTGCATGTATGCTTAAAAATACAATGTTTTTTTTGTATTTTTTCAAGGAAAACTTCCATTTGTAATCATCATATTCAAAGTATGCTTCAGTTGAAAGTAAAGGTGTTTTGAGCTTTTTACACGCATGCTTTTTGTGCAATGTATTAATTCCATGTGTGTTACTGTCCCTACGTTTTCAGTCAGCATCATACTTTTTACCCTTAATACACTAAAACACCTTTAAAGTTTATTGCGTTGTTTGAAACCAAGTCCAACAGAGAAGGAGGTCACCATTACTGAAGCAAATCCGACAACTGTCGTTCCCTGCTCGTACTGGTTTGAGCCAACGTTGAAAATCAGCATTGTGAAAAATACAATCCACAATAATGCTGCTGGAATTATTAGCGCTGCGGTAATAGCAAGCAGGTCTTTAGCAAAACGGAAAGCTGACAACCATGTACCGAGAATACCTAAAAGAATAACGATTTTGGTAAATTATAATCACATATATCTAAGCATTTAAATTCAAATTCTCAAAACGTATGAAGTGTCTTTTAGTTGAAGGTGCGCTCGCTCGTGCTACAGGCGTATTTAGTTTTATCTAATTTCGCTCCTTCTAAGCCAAGCACAAGGCTTTGAACATTATTTTTGCCGAAAACTTTATTGAAAAGCCCATCCCAATATCAATAACCAAAGGGTTAATGTTTTGTTTGCCTACAAAACAGTGGTCAAACCGCAGTATTTGACATTAAAGTCGTAAAAATGTTGAAGTGAGCAAAATGTATAAAACAAAATAGCAAAAACAATTCTTCTAATTATTTAGAGAAGCAAATGAATGTAACTCTTTTGCTTTACCAAAAGTTTGTACGTCATCGCAAATTTTTAAAACTTACCACATGCAAAAGATCCGTACATCAGAAACGCCAGACCCCCCCCCCGCAAAATGTATAAAACAAAATAGCAAAAACAATTCTTCTAATTATTTACAGAAGCAAATGAATGTAACTCTTTTGCTTTACTAAAAGTTTGTACGTCATCGCAAAATTTTAAAACTTACCACATGCAAAAGATCCGTACATCAGAAACGCCAGGTAGGAAAACCAATAATGGTATTCACTATAAACATCGCCATCGTACAAATGTTGTATAAAAGCAAGACTGACTTCCAAAACGCAGGTGATCCCAAAAATACAAAGCAACATTTCAAACCAAGTAAAAGCTTGCACTTTTTCAGCCCAGGTGACACTGCTCATATCAACCACCACGCTTCTATCCAGGCTTTTCATACGTCCCATATTTTGCGATGACAAATGGTCTAAAAACAAATAAAATTTCCTTCAAATTCGTGAAAATACTCCATTGCGTTTTTGTTTAGTTATTTCGAACACAAAACCACCGAAACAATCATCAATCAATTGTTACGTTTCAATAGCGAGTGTCTTAAACAAAGACGCCCTTAAGATTTGCAGTTAGTTGACAAGTTTTGACTGAAATTGCAGAAAATGGCTCATTCCAAACGAAAAGCGCAAAAGAAAAACCGCGAATTTGCAAGCAGGCTTCCGGAAGAAAAGCAACCGGGCTCTTTAAGTGGTCGAGAAGGGATTTATGGAGTGGTTATTCTGATAAAAATGTTCTACAGTCTGTACTGGGGCAAAACTACCCACCAAAAGACTGATAAAGAATCTCTTTGGTCCCTGTTTGGTGCTTTCTCGACTATGATTATCCCAGGTAGGAAAACTGAGTGATTTAATAAACATACAACTGTTTGAAAAATATAGTTGTAACTAAAATTATGAGTCGTTTTTGCAGACAGGTACTGCAGTTGTGTACAGCAATTTCGAACTGCTTGCAGCATGGCATGTTTTTTAAATGGTGGATTTTTTGGTACATAATGATTTAGGCCATATCCATACACTTGATTTTGCATTTCAGGGCTAGCTGCTTTTGTTTTTGTGAAAAATCGACGACAGAAATCGAACCAGATGTTATTTGTGGCAATTTTAACCAGCGGTTTTCTGGCATTTTTATGGATGGCATCCATGTTGGCTGAGGGTATGTTTTTACCCACTGTCGATTATGAAGTAGACTCCGCTGCACCAATATCTATTTCATCATTTCCACAGTACACCTTAATTTTTACTGCTACATATGGTGTTGGGATTTACGCTTTTAGTGCAATAATATAGCGTATAATGGTCTTGTTTTGACTGGATATTGGTTGCGTCATGTACATAGCCAAATGTAAAGTGGTTTGTGTGCAAAAAAAAATACAATTTAAACATAAATTTTTTATTTATTTTGTTTTTTTTTGGTGATAAAATAAGTACATGGCATTACCCAATGTAGTTAAAAGTACATCACAGTTGTTTATGCCTGGTGTTGGTTGTCTTTTTGGCTTGAAGTGCAGTTATTCGCATAATCCTTGCTCTACAAGAGTTTATCCAAAGTTTGCTTTATATCCACTATGCCGAGTAAAGAGCACAACCCCCCCCCCAGTGCAGTTATTCGCATAATCCTTGCTCTACAAGAGTTTATCCAAAGTCTGCTTTATATCCACTATGCAGAGTAACGAGCACAGAGTACGACTGAGTCTTTTCTGTCACCGAGTTTAAATCTCATTCTTGGCCTTGTCAAAACAGCAAAATTATAAAAAAAATGAAGTTGGATATGAAACCTAAAAACAGGTGGTTACCAAGGGACTCAGAATCAAACAAAAAAGATTTCTGCTAAAGCAGATATTCTTTCAATGATTCATCATAGCCAGGGCAAGCCTACTTTGAATATGATGACTGTTTAAAAATACTATAGGCAATATAATATGCTTTGGCACACCAGTAGCCTAGACAAGAGTGAAATTATCTAGACAAAAATTTTTGTGTGCACTGTCATGGGGTTCAAATATTTTATCAACAGTATTTACACTCGTAGCATGTTCTACTAACCACAGAAAAACAGTTTTTGATGTTGCTTAGAGATCTATACACAAGTTAATTTCGAACTGATTTGTGGAGGTGAACATAGCAACATTTGTAAGAACAACTTTGCACGAATTGAGGACGCATAGACAACATAGTAACACGTTATAGCCGTTTATTGAGAACCAGCAAAGTATAATGAACTCCAACAACACACAAACACGCATAAACCCAACAACAGCGCCAACCGGTGACCGTGTTTTTTTGTTAACAGTGACGCTCGTGAAATTGCAAAAACGCGCTGGATTTTGTACAGAAGTGCAGGCAGTTTTCTGAGTTGATTGTATACGCAGAGCTGGTACTTAGGGGGGCATTGCGCACCCCCAAATGCGCCAAAACTACTGATTTGGGGTAAAACTTTAAGAAAACAACAAAACTATGAATAAATGATTTAAACTCAACGTTAATGTAACGTGTTTAAATAGTTTAAATATGTTTCTTAAATTCCATTACACAACGACAGAACGCAAAATAACAAAGCTATGTCAAAAAACAACGGTAATACAGTTTCTTGGAGATCAATGTTCTAGTTCGAATGTGTGGCTAATCACAAAACAAAAAACTAATTAGCCAAAACTGTTAACTGGCGCAAATCAAATAATGTTTTCAACAAAATAAACCATCGCACAGGCGTTCACTTTTCTGTAAATTATAACTTGCTATTTGGCTTCCTAATCTGTTCTAGCATATCTTTATTAACCCATTAGAATACAAAAATGCATAAAAAAAAATCTATTTTAAAGTTTTTGGCGTTTAGAGAAAAATGTACAAAAAATAATCTGAAGGAAATTTTATCTAACTTTGCTTGTTCTGGAAAAAAAAGAATAATTGCAAAACGAAAACAGAAGCTACAGACAGCTGACGTCACAGACAAAAACTACGTAATACAAAGAACTTTAGGGGAAAATTATGTAAAGGGACAAAAAAGTTTATTTGATTGTTTATCATTTTAGCTGAAGATGTAAAGCGGAAAAATCTAAACAAAAAAATTAAAAATACAATCACAGAAACAAACATCACATTTTGAGACGAACTTTTTAGGGGGTGTGTGTTTTGGGTGTCAGGGGGGTATGTGAGGGAATTTTTTAGAGGGATTTAGTCGACCTGCACCACTCGCATGGTGTTGGTGAACCCTGATCCCGGCTGCCATCCAGTGACTACTATCACAAAGTCACGTGACTTGAGGAATTTCCTCTCCTTGCCAACTTCGATGGCGAACTTCACACGGCCGTCGACGTCATCGGACCAGTTGGGAAGAACCGGTTCCTATGGCAACAAGAAGAGATGTTTTAGCAAATGTTAAATCCCACCGGGCATTGCTTGGGGCTGGCTG
Source organism: Phallusia mammillata (assembly GCA_003260075.1). Lineage (NCBI taxonomy): Eukaryota > Metazoa > Chordata > Ascidiacea > Phlebobranchia > Ascidiidae > Phallusia > Phallusia mammillata. The sequence goes on from QLIY01000587.1 coordinate 85,080, forward strand.
GTTTTAATGTTGCCGTGCAGGTTATAAAGATAGTTACACAAAATCTTAAACTGGTTTATAGCAGGGCTTCTCAAACTTTCTTGCTCTGCGACCCCATTTTAAACAAGAAATTTCTATGTGACCCCTTGATGGGTATAACCTATACACGTGAATGATATTTAAACAATAAATTCACGCACATATACCATTTATTGTGACAATGACATAATAACGCATGATGCTTCGCGACCCCAAAATTAAATTTCGTGGTCCCAATTAGGGTCGAGACCAACATTTTGAGAAGCCCAGGTTTATAGCAATAATAACTAGGGATGGTTCAAAACTGCGAATGTTCTGTTTGGTCGAATACCGAGCATTTCACATTGCAAATTTAATGCTCGGGTCAGTTTGTGCAACTGCTCTGCTGAGCATCGAGCATCAAAAACAGCGATGCTCGGTACCGAGTACTCGGGTTCTGGCTCGACTCGGCCTATCTCTAATAATAAACTTATTGTAGGAGAGCGGACACAAGGTCTCTAACAGGTGGCTTATATCTAGAATTTGTAACAAATTTGCGAGATTATATTATTTCGAAAAAATCATGTGGGTAAGCTTATTCAAGAAAGCGAGCACAAGACTAAAAAAGAAATCAACAATGTTAGTGACATCATAATCCACAATGTGACATCACAACCCACCTGGTATAGAATAGGGAAGCATCCTCGCCAGAGATGAACCTGTCGTGCAGTCTGTTCAAACCTTGTCACAGTAAGGATCGGTGCACGGGGTCTGTAACTTGAAACCTGGGCAGCTGATTGGCCAGAGCGAGTAAGGACAATTATACCAGCTGCAAAACATGATATAGGGGCGTGTCACAAAATGTGGGTGTTGCGAAACGTTATTCCAGTGACCTTTGTAAGGTAACAGGGGCGTGTAATAGGCGTGACCCTTTATAAATGTGACTGTTTTTTTGGGACGTATTGTGAATTTAGGTAAAAGGTAGAACCCTGGTTATATAACACAACGGAATGTGCTTGTGGAATAAAAAAGCTTTTTTTCATTATCAACAAAGTCAAAATGGGAGGTAAAGCAAAATAAACTGAGAAATCTTTGCGATAAAAGGACGTTGTCAATGCATGAATTCATTTTTATTTTTAAATTTCACAGCTATGCTTTGCATGACAAAATTGACGTTATTATATCCGCCAAGACACACATACACACTGATTGGATTGGCTGTTAGTTTCAACAATGATGTCTCAATCAGTTTGGTGGTTCTTCAGACAAAAACACAGCATGAAATTTTCAGAGATTTTTTTCCTACTAGTTTTGACCTCGTTAAAGGTTGCAATTTGGGTGCAACATACGCCAACGCAACGTGTTTAACAAACACGATTCACTTTACGTTTCAAAGAATCGTAAATTCAAACCAGATTATTTTCAAACACATCCGTTTGAAGCTATATGTGACTTGGTCGAAAACGTCTTTCATTAACGTTTAAAGCAAATTGAAACTGAAAAATTGAAACTTTTAAATCCAGTTTTTGAAAATTTGTCATCCTACATTAAACATATTCAGCTTGCAACGTTGTAATTATCAAGCGCACGTGTCACTTTTATAGAAATCGATTATTGGAGCTGACGTACGTACTTAAGTTCAAGGACAAAAGGGCAAGAGGGTTTAAGTAGGGATCAATTTCTCTAATAACAAAAGCCACATAGCTTTCAATCAATACTTTTTACTGTCACATGTGACGAAATTCAAGGGCATTTCAAACTGAAAAGCGTTTGGCGAAGATAAAACGTGTGATACAGATGCTTTATCGCCGGGACCAGAATTTGCTACCTTGCTACATTTTTTTCAATTTTAATATGCCTTTTATAGCTTTAACTCTCATCTATGTTAACACTCACCAGCTTGACATCTGAAGGAAGCTTCAACCACTGCACTCGCGATGGCACTGCCAGAATCAGTGGCGTAACTTCGACATTGGCGGAGCTCTTCAAATTCCTGCAAAAAACATTGATACACTTAAACTATTGGTTCCACAGGCTTTTTTGATATTTATTGCCATGACAAGCCATATATTTTTGTAATAACTTGTGCATTTCCTTGCAGTACTTGCCTTGGTGTTTTAGGTTATCTAACTTTTTGTTTACTTATACGTAAAAGACTTAAAAGTGGATTACTTCTTGAAAAGTCATTGACTAGTCTTTGCAGGCTAAGAACTTAATTTCACTTTTACAATCTTGGGGTGTTTAAAGTCACTAAACTCACCCTTTTATGGAAGATACTTGCTTCAGCCTCTCTAGCAATTTGATGTTGCATTTTCACACAGTCAAGGGGAAAACTGCCTAAAAACATCCCCCCCCCCCCCCCCCCCCCCCCCCCCCCCCCCCCCCCCCCCCCCCCCCCCCCCCCCCCCCCCCCCCCAAAAAAAAACTTTTTCATCTGCAATCGCTGCTTTTTGACACAAAAACAGTTTTTATGGAAGTCCTAAATTAATCATATTTGAGTCTTGAAAAAGGTTATCCTATCATAAAAAATGTGTTGCACTGCCATGTGGCAACATAATGGTATTAAGAATGTCTAAAACTTAGACGTTAAATCTAGAAATTTTTGATGCTGCCTGTTCAGTCCACAGTAGGCCTATTTTAAGGGGTTGCCACTGCACATTGATGTTCTTACCTTTAGCAGTCTCTCCACTGAGCATAATACAATCTGATCCATCAAGCACAGCATTTGCAACGTCGGATGCCTCGGCACGTGTCGGTCTTGGTTTGGAAATCATGCTTTCCAACATTTGGGTGGCACAGATCACTGGTTTGCCTTGCAAGTTGCATTTGCCGATCAACATCTTTTGTGCAATGAAAACCTGAAGAAGAATTACATGGGTTTAGATAAGGAATTCATTTACCAGTACAAAGGTAAACATTGAAATGGCAATCAAAACACACAATTGCCAAAAAGGCTATCAAAAATTTTTCACAAGGAGCGACAAATGATTAGCATCAGAGAAATCTTTTCGTTCTTTTTCCACATTCACACAAAAATATGTAAGGTTTTGTTTTATGCCTGGCAGTAACATGGATACATTGGAAAATCAGTTTACCCCCCCCCCAGCATCAGAGAAATCTTTTCGTTCTTTTTCCACATTCACACAAAAATACATAAGGTTTGTTTTATGCCTGGCAGTAACATGGATACATTGGAAACTCAGTTTCGTCAGTTAAAAACAACAACATACAAACGTCTACCAGCAACATAATAAGAAAGTGCATTTAACTAATGAAATTGGTTGGTAAAGAAAATTCATGTTGGGCCCAGCAAAATAACAGAGAGCTAGGAATTTGACAATGACTTTCCCCCCCCCCTTGGTTGGTAAAGAAAATTCATGTTGGGCCCAGCAAAATAACAGAGAGATAGTAATTTGACAATGACTTCTATTCAGACCAACCTTTTCTGCTGGAATTTCAATCCCCATATCACCGCGGGCAACCATGATCCCGTCGCTAGCTTCGATGATCTCATCAATCTTTTTCACTCCTTCGTGATTTTCAATCTTGGAAATAATCTAGAGACAAACATATTGGCATTTATTTTATTTTTAAGAAACCACCTTTTTCACCAATACACCTTCCCTGTGGTTTTTAGCAGTAAAAACATTGCCCAACAACTTTGAAACTCAAAAGGTAAACAAGCAATGAATTACCTTGATATTTTTTCCATCCCCCCCCCCTTCACTCCTTCGTGATTTTCAATCTTGGAAATAATCTAGAGACAAACAAATTAGCATTTTATTTTAAGAAAGCAACTTTCTTAATCAATGCAATTTCCCTGTGGTGTTTGCCAGTAAAAAAATTGCTTAACATTTTGTAAACTCTTTAAACAAGCAAGGACTTGGTTTTTAACCTGCTAATTCCAACAAACTGGAGTGCCATTAGATACACTAGCCAATAGGGCCGATATCTCGTCACCAGCTGCACTAGTGAGACCTCATTGGCCGAAACAGTGTGCATTGTCTGCAGCTTATCATTTGTTGGTTCGATACTTTTACATAAGCAGGGACTTACCTTTATATTTTTTCCATCCTCTCCTAAAACTTTGCGAACAGCGTGAACATCTGCAGCTTTGCGGATGAACGAAGCAAACACCATGTCGACTCCCTGTTCAACTCCGAACCGAAGGTCTTTGCTGTAAAAAAACAAAATTATGTTTATTTTTGTCAGTATTGAAATATCAAACATAAAAATAATTCTTGTTTTGAGGAAAACTGCAGACAATACATTTTTTGGATATTTTTTTAAACAGTACTATGCCTAAATGAAAAGCAGTGTGCCAACTTTACACACACAATATTGTATGTTAACATATAAGTCACTATCACCAGACAAGCACCACATAAATATACACCGTTAGTTACAGCAAGGTCAAATAAAGGACACTTTATAAGCAGAAATAGAAACCAAACTATTGTTATGTCATACACTGGAATCGCAAAACTACTGAGTGCAAACAAGGAAGCAGAAACATTTGTCACAATATATTTCAATATTTTGACTTGCCTTTGGTGCCTCGCAGATTTAGTACAACAATTGGGTACAAAAAGAAACTGGCCTTCAACATTAACATAAGTGGACAAACAGGGTTTTGTCACAATACCAATGTATGTAAATTTTGTTTTATATGAAAATACTGGTCCTATTTTATGTGGACTGACAACTGATTTTTTAAACATTCTTCAAGATAACACAGCAATAATCGCTTTGTAATTTTACTTCTTATTTTATTAGGGGTTAAAAAAGGTTACTTACGTGTCTTTCTCACTGACAGCAGGCAAATCTACTTCAATTCCAGGCAGATTGACACCTTTCTTTGATCCAAGCATTCCACCATTTTCAATTTCGCACATAACATAATCTGCTCCTATTTCCTTTACTGCCAGTGAAATGAGGCCATCATCAACAAAAATCTGAAAAATAGGATAATATTGTGTAAAAGAAATAACACCAAACATAATTTACATTACAGACAGTTTACAGCAGTGGTTCTCAAACTATAAGTGTGTAAGGAGCCGCAAAAAAAACAAGACCTCAAAAAATCAATAAAGATTATAATCTATAAAAGCTAAAATAGCATGGTTTTCTGAGGTTTGGTGCAAGCCACAAAATAAGTAGTTTTGAGTTGCATGTGACCTGAGAGTCGCGGTTAAGAATCACTGGCTTACAGTGTTATACATACACTACATCTTTGGACACAGTATGCAATAAATTTTAATGTGCAGTTCTTCAGATTGCAAACATTTAATGTGGTTTTTATTCACTATTAAAACAGCCTTTTTGTTTCAATGATTAAAGTTGGTAGATTCTTTCCAGAATGCCAATGTTCAGTAAATGTTTCACAGCTAAAACAAAATCAGTCAATGAAAAATACATAGCCCTTTTTCAGATGCAAACTTTTTTCTTGGTGTTAAAGTGTGGTAATTTTGGACAGCGTTATTATGTTTGAAATGGCTATGTTAGCGGTGAATCATTTATCAGAGTTTAGCAAAGTTTGCAGGACCAAATACAGGCATTAAACAAATATTGAATCTGTTAACAAAATCAACACTGGACCTGACCAACAACCAAAAGTGGCTTGTAATTATCCTGAATTACATATCCAAGCAGTTTGACACGAACATTGGTACTAGTTTAAATAAATCCTAACACACTGCTATATCAACAAAATGTTAGCTCTTCCGGCAGTTTTTATTTTAATTACCCTGATGAAGGTGTTTCGTATGGGACATCGAAACGTCGGCACACTTTAATAAAAACTGCTGGAAGAGCTAAAATTTTTTTGATACATTATGCCGGGCAGCAACAGTATATTCACACTGCTATATAACAGAGTATTGACAGAGATTTTTTCAGTTTTGTTTTTACCCCTGAAACATTTATTGTTACCATGTGACAAACAGTACGTTAAGTTCAACAAAAGTTCATTTTCCAAGATTTTAAAGCTTGTTTAGCAAATAGCAACTACTTAAAAACACTTTTCCTGAAATGGCAATGACTGTTTTGCCCCCCCCCCCCTTTACCCCTGAAACATTTATTGTTACCATGTGACAAACAGTACGTTAAATTGAACAAAAGTCTATTTTCCTAAATTTTCAAGCTTGTTTAGCAAACAGCAACTACTTAAAAACACTTTCCCTGAAATGGCAATGACTGTTTTGCTTAACCAAATGTGGAACATGTTTTAAACACATGTACTGGTTACATTGTTTGTGAAGGCTTAAACCAATAAATTGTTAGGATGAACTTTAAATTACTATCTTACCCTGCTTCCAACTTTCACAACTTTGCCAAGGTTCTTATAGTCAACAAAAATGCACCCCCCCCCCTAAACACATGTACTGGTTACATTGTTTGTGAAGGCTTAAACCAATAAAATGTTAGGATGAACTTTAAATTATTATCTTACCCTGCTTCCAACTTTCACAACTTTGCCAAGATTCTTGTAGTCAACAAAAATGCTTTTGTCGTCTCCTTTCTCGAAGTTGGCTTCATCGAGAGATAATTTGATGGTTTTTCCACGAGTCAATTCCACTTCAGCGCTTCCACCACCCTTCAGCAGGCCTGTGCGGATTTCTGGACCTGAACGAATAAAGCATTTAACAAAAGATGTTTGTACAATATTAATACTGTTTTTACATAATCTATGTTGTTCCTTTTGTAATTAAATGACTAAAAACATTACACCTTTCTATACTTACTCTTAAAATGACAACGAAAAACTAAAAAAGTGATATATAGCTTCAAATGTAACAGACCTTTGGTGTCTAATGCAATTCCAATGGGTCTGTAATAGATAGGAGTTGACCTGAAGCTTTCAACAGCCTCTCTGACATTTTTGATTGTCTGGCCGTGATATTCGTGTGTGCCATGCGAGAAATTAAGTCTTGCAACATTCATGCCACAAATAATCATGTTCTTTAGGGTTTCTACATTGTTGGATGCCGGTCCTGAAAAGCAAGATTGCAATATTAAACTTTACAGCACTGCCATTAAGCTGAGAGGAAATGCAAAAAACCTGACCATAACTGATTATGGATTAGATGCTTCCTGTATACCGTGCAAATACATAGTACACAGTCCCCACTAACATGAGGAACACAGTGCAACATAATAAAAGTGCAGTACAGCAAATTTCAGTTAATGACATACATACTGATTAATAGCATATTTTGTTTTCTTCAATGAAGATTGAAAAACCGCAAGCCTTTAATTTGTAAAAAACTGCTTAATAGCATAACAGGTTTGACAAATTGGACATTCTCTTTTGGCACCATTAATGTATAGTTTGATTAGTTGAGATTTTACCCACTGTAACAAGTAGATTTTTAACACCATTAAGCAAATGCATTTGAGCAAGAAGAACTTTTTGTTTCCAAATTATTATAAAGGATGCAAATAGCTAGGAATGCCAATTGTGTGCTGCAGTTGTGTTGTAAGTTCAGTGCTATGTGTACCACAGCCAATGGCTCAAAAATATCTGATTACATTTACCCATTACGGCTTTTATGTTTTACAGTCATACAAGAACAGTTGCCAGTAACTACAATATATACATGGTAATAGTGCTAGTTACAGAATAACAAGCTTTGATATACATATCTCTAATTGGATGTGTTTTACTGATGATGGTTAAGTTTAACTTATCCTGTCATAAAAGTTTTTCACAACTACAAAAATCGCAATTCCACTAAACTCCCCCCCCCCCTTTTATGTTTTACAGTCATACAAGAACAGTTGCCAGTAACTACAATACATGGTAATAGCGCTAGTTACAGAATAACAAGCTTTGATATACATATCTCTAATTGGATGTTTTTTTCCTGATGATGGTTAAGTTTAACTTATCCTGTCATTAAAGTTTTTCACAACTACAAACAGTAACTTACCAATAGTGCAGATGATAGATGTGTTTCTGCATGTCCGAGGTTCACTATCAATGTCCAGTTTGCATGAATGCTCCAGCGAAGTAACGGCCGAAATCAGCTGCGTACTTTGGGTTTGGTAGAAAGCATCTGATGATTGTTGGGCCATGATGACAGTGAATTTTGTCAATGCAGGTGTTAGATGATAAATATTAAGTTACCTAGATCTTAAAATAAAAAATGCACATAGTCCAATCTTGGTATCATTTGCGTTTTTGCTAAAAATACTTTAGTTTCAAAAACTGATAAAAATATTCTCTACCATAAAACTATTCTGTGGAATGATAACTAGTTTGTTGTGAAGCAACAGTTTTGACATAAAATAACACAACAATTGAAATGTGGTTTGCTGCAAACGGGCAATTTTATACAACATCGCCATTCACCAGTAAGCAAACAAATCCAGCACAAAAGCAAATAATTACATGAGCTATAGGAGAAAATAAAGCAAAACTAAAATTGAATGATAAAAAATGCTCACTGGTCTACCTATTGACAACAATTAACTAACTTCAAATCTGATGTACTTTGGATGCAGTGGTCGACTGCTTATAAACAAAACATTCAACCTGCGAACAACTGGACATCATGCGCCGATCACGTTTACACTGTGGGAGCTCTATTTATCACGCATCGCACGAAAAGGAAACGAACAAACTAACTTCTGCGCTAATTTCACCACCCTACAAATCTGAACACACGCCGTTATTGCGCTTGCTTTTAAGTTACCTGTCTAAAATAAGCTTTCCACTTCAAACAAACTGCTAATCACGTTTTTCAAGTTCAAACCGGTTTGTTTTGGTTTAATTGAGAAATAACCTTCACTTCGCGCGGAAAATGACCTTTCTTAACGCTCTGCTAATCACTGAATGATGACAACTGTTTCCCAGCAGCAAATAACTTTCACTCGTCACCAAAACATATTCAACAGTAATCAAACGGACATACTTTGTTTGTCCTTGAGCTTTTAAATTATGTGAACACATCAAATATTTTAATGATTAAGCAGCAGCTGGTGGCCATAGAATTTTACATTTCATTTCTAAATAACATTTTTAAAGAAAACTTTGCAACAACAACAAAACAAACATTTAAAAAAATCCGATGTTTTATAAAGATCTGAATATTGAAATGTTTGTTTAGCGTTGTAAATAGAGTTACCAACAGAGAGGGCAATGTTATCAACACCTTTGGAACAAAACAACCTTTCATTTTACAAGTTGATTCTTGAAATCCGGTTTTTCATTTTCCGACCTTTACTGTACATGTTGCATTTGTCAAAATTCGTTACACTGCAATACACTAATTGCGTGTTGCTCGATCTTGATATGGTTAAACGTTAAACCGTGCGTAGTGTTTTAAAGATTCGGTTGTTACTGAAGACACAATTTGTGAGGACACAGTGCACAATTGATCGGTCACAAGCGCGTTTTGAATAGAAATAAAATGGCTAAAATTTGTAATCCGAAACAGCTGGGGAAAAGAATATAATATTTTGGCTCCCAAGTTGAAGTTTAAATACTGCTGCAGTTTCCGATCTTTGGCGCCACTACTGGTCGATTTAATTTTCTACCGAGAACCATATACTTGCTGCGAAGATCCTCAATGTTTATGTAACAAGCCTGAAAAATGAAAAAGTTACGCGGTGTCATAATCAAATAGTTGTATGCAAGGTTGAACGTAACGAATGCAGTCGACTCTGGTTAATATCAACTCTAAATAACCAAGTTTATTCTTGCAATTAACCGGATTAACAAATTAACAGTTATTTACTGACTGGCTTCTCACCCAAAACATTTCATAAAAGAAGAAAAAACACGCTAATAGGTCGAAACAGTTTATGCTGTCTGTGACCTATTTATAAGCCATACCACAACGATATATTTTTTAGGCATCTGTTACAAGTTTTTTAATCTCTAGCCCCACCTGCAGGTGTCTGACACCGCCATTTGACCTGAAGCCCTCTCTTGTATGAACCATTCGACGGTTGTTTATACACAACATGTCGCCCGATCTCAGACGAAACTTCAACTAGAACAACAGAATTTGGAGATTATCGTAGCGTAAGGTTTAGTTTTTGGCAGCAACAGACGGTTAAACTAACTCGATTCTTGGGGTCGTATATGAGCTTTTCTAATCTAACGTAAGCTCTGTAGAAAGGTTCAACGTCGTCTTCGTGAACTCGTAAAGTTTCTTCTGTGCCAGGGTTAAAATTGAATCCCACAACCTGAAGAAATATCAACAATCGTTGGACATCTCTTCAACACTTTAAAGCAGTTTTAAAATTTTGCACTTGTGCGCATGGAAATAAAACATTGATTTGTTGCCCACAGAATTTTATTTGCTGACACAAGGGCCAACCACCATTTAAACGACGCTTACAAATTAACTTATTATGTCAAAATGATAATGACTTCGCGTGCCAACATTTTTGTTCGTTACTGTGGTTAGTGACAGCTAAGTGAAAACTAGCAACGTCGTAGTATAAATTACGTCAAAATGTACTTGAAAAGTAACTCGCAAATCGTTTGAACTACCATTAATAAACAACTCGCAAAGCGCTTTGTGCAGGGATGTTTGTTTATTCGACAAAGTTGACCATTGGCTGTAACTCAGACTTTAAATAAGTATACAGTGCCCCCCCCCCCATAATCAAATAGTTGTATGCAAGGTTGAACGTAACGAATGCAGTCGAATCGCTACTCCATTAACCAAGTTTATTCTTGCAATTAACCGGATTACTAATTTAACAGTTATTTACTGACTGGCTTTTCACCCAAAACATTTCATAAAAGAAGAAAAAAAATCACAATAATGGGTCGGAAGCAGTTTGTGCTGTCTGTGACCTATTTATAAGCCATACCACAACGATGTATTTTTTAGGCATCTGTTACAAACTTTTTACTCTCTAGCCCCACCTGCAGGTGTCTGACACCGCCGTTCGTCTTGAAACCCTCTCTTGTATGCACCATTCGACGGTTGTTGATACACAACATGTCGCCCGATCTCAGACGAAACTTCAACTAGAACAACAGAATTTGGAGATTATCGTAGCCTAGGGTTTAGATTTTTTGCAGCAACAGACGCATAAACTAACTCGATTCTTGGGGTCGTATATAAGCTTTTCTAATCTAACGTAAGCCCTGTAGAAAGGTTCAACGTCGTCTTCGTGGACTCGCAAAGTTTCTTCTGTGCCAGGGTTAAAATTGAATCCCACAACCTGAAGAAATATCAACAATCGTTGGACATCTCTTCAACACTTTAAAGCAGTTTTGATATTTTGCACTTATGCGCATGAAAATAAAACATTGGTTTGTTGCCCACAGAATTTTATTTGCTGACACAAGGGCCGACAACCTTTTAACGACGCTTGCAAATTAACTTATTATGTCAAAATGGTAATGACTTCGCGTGCCAACATTTTTGTTCGTTACTGTGGTTAGTGACAGCTGAGTGAAAACAAGCAACGTCATAGTTTAAATTACGTCATAATGTACTTGTGCAGGGATGTTTGTTTATTCGACAAAGTTGACCATTGGCTGTAATTCAGACTTTAAATAAGTATACAGTACCCCCCCCCCCACCCACCTTGTCGTCGTAATCGAGCGATATGATTGGTTTCCTGGTGACCACGTGAGCCGGGAGCGGTATTTTGTAATCGATTGTGGAGAACGGAACCGGAACACGTGACAAAACCCGGAAATCGTCAGGAGATTGTTTCCGGAAGATTTCGAGAACGTGAAACATATCCACTATTAGGGAGTTCCCCCCTTCAACTTCGTCATCAAACCTGATGGACCGTGACATTGGAAAATTGGAAGCAAATTTGATGAGCTGCAAACAGTGGACAGTTGTACTGCCATTAATGCCCAGTTGTGGCATCGAACAGGTTGATGAGGCGAGGCTTTTCAGCTTGTTACTCCCACCAAACCGGAGTGCCGTAAAGGGGGCTACATTACCTTATATATGGGCGATCTCTCGTCACCAGCTGCACTTATGAGACATTATGGGTCGGAACAGTGTGCACTGTCTGCAGCTTATCATNAAACCTAATGGACCGTGACATTGGAAAATTTGAAACAAATTTGATGAGCTGCAAACAGTGGACAGTTGTTCTGCCATTAATGCCCAGTTGTGGCATCGAACAGGTTGATGAGGCGAGGCTTTTCAGCTTGTTACTCCCACCAAACCGGAGTGCCGTAAAGGGGGCTACATTACCTTATATATGGGCGATCTCTCGTCACCAGCTGCACTTATGAGACATTATGGGTCGGAACAGTGTGCACTGTCTGCAGCTTATCATGTACTGGTTCGATGCTTTTATGTAAGCAAAATATCACTTTTAATTTTTAGCTTTTAATGCAGATAAACTAAAATTTGACAAATTGTGTAGTGGAGGTATTTAGTTTTAACAACTGTTACCATTGCATAGTGGTAGCGCCGATGATTACAGCTCTTCTTAAAACGTTTTCCATAGAGTGTATTTCACAATATACAAGTTCAGGTCTGATCAAGCTACATAGTCTGTGTCTACAGTTTCTATAATATTTCTCTATGATATTTTCTACCAAATGTACATGAATATTAAGCAACTTACTAAGTTCGTTTTTGATTCAAGAGACACTTTAATTACCTGAGGGCGTGCTGGAGCAGTATGCCTTGAGGAGCCTCATATATGCACTGGTCCATGTGGAAAGGAAGGCCTATTGAGGTATAGGCGACATTTTCTGTGCTTTTGACGTCAATCACGTCAAACTTCTAAAAAAATCAACAATCCAATGTGTGAGCAAAAAAAAAATATTTCTTTTGAACAATAAATTTGTTCTACGTTAACGTTGAGTTAATTTTTTTGTTACACAAACAATATCAAAAAGAATTAAAACAGAACGGAAAACTCACCTCTCCATAAACTGTTTCTATGAGGGGAGCCAACCTTTTTCCAGTCTGAAAACAAACGAAGCAAATATTAGATTTATATTGGCTTACAACATAATTCCAAGTTTTCATTAAGTTTTACAAATCTACCTTTTTACAAAGAGATACGATTGCGTTGTACATACTCGATTCTTGTTGCGTGTTTGATAAAATAATTTTTAAGGATCAATTAAAAAAGGTTAGTATTTGTAAAATTGACAAGAGAAGCGTACCTTTATAACAGATCTGTCTTCTCTGGGCACATTTTTCACAACGACAAATCCGCGATCAAAAACTGTTCCAATAAGTCTGTAAACGCACAATGCACCCATTATGTCGTCAAAATGATAAAGCGCTTTGCCTGTATCGTATGCTGTCACATTTTTATGGATAACTATTTCACTGTTACGTCATATATTAGTGACGTCATAATGCATACTCGAACATTCCTTTGTCGGTGTCGAGTTGTTCGTATTCGGCAACGGGAAGTTGACTTTCGCTCGGCAGATGAAACTTCATCTCTCTCTCATCCAACATTTCACTGATGCACGCGTCACAATAACACGCGCTTCTCAGCCAATCAGAAGTCATCACGGTCACGTGGTCAGTTTCAGGAGCAAGTTTGAAGTTGATCTTAGCTGGAGTAAAATAAACTGACTATCTTTATTGGTTGAATTCACAGACACAAATTTTTGAACAATTGTGTTATATTATTAGACTATATTAGGTTTTGACGCCCCCCCCCCCTCAGTTTCAGGAGCAAGTTTGAAGTTGATCTTAGCTGGAGTAAAATAATCTGACTATATTAGGTTTTGACGCATATAATTTTGCCTTGGAGTTTTGTATTTGCAAACACAAAAACCTTGAACGGTTTTATGGAATTCACGAGTACATTTTTTAAAACAATGGTGTATTGTGAAGATGCTCTGAAGTTCAATTATTCGTAACATTTCACACATTCAGTAAACTTACCTCCGTCGTCGTGGATCGTCGCTTTACTTACGAGCAGTTGGCATGGCAACTTCCTTCGTTCCACTAAAGACCCCCCCCCCTGCATCGGCAGTTGCAACGCAACCAGATTGTGTGGAATCTGAAATAAAAAGAATGTTGGTGGACTTGCCCCCCCCCCCTGGCCGACGATTGTTCGGCAACAAACGCTGCATCGGCAGTTGCAACGTAACCAGATTGTGTGGAATCTGAAATAAAAAGAATGTTGGTGGACTTCAAAAATGTTTTCTAGGGCCTGGTATTGCGTTGCTTAGGTCATAGGTCAAAGTAACAACATCTTATTCCAAGGAACAAATGACCAAGTATCGTATGACGTGTTACAGCATTGTTACGTACCTGCTCACGTGACCATCATCCCAGAAAACCTCAGCGATGTTTTTGCCTCTACTGGAACGAACTTCCATCACTTTAAACTTACTCATTATTTTCTGCTGTCAGTAGTTTGCCCTTTAAAAATGCAGGGTGGCCTTGCTTATAATTAGGGTTGGAGGCAAAAAATGATATACGGATTGTGCAAAAGAAATTTATGCAACTTTTTTCAAAGATTAGATCAGAGTTATCCAAGACTAGGAGGATGCAGGGCCATTTATAATTAAAGTCTGGTTGTATTAACAATAACGCATGGTGACACATACAGCTTATTCTGCTTCACCTTTTATTACTCAACATAGAAGTTTTGACCCTTTTATGAAAAAAACATGTCGCCCCCCCCCCCCCCATCAGAGTTATCCAAGACTAGGAGGATGCAGGGCCATTTATAATTAAAATCTGGTTGTATTAACAATGCATGGTGACACATACAGCTTGTTCTGCTTCACCTTTTATTACTAAACATAGACTAAGTTTTGACCCTTTTATGAAAAAAAAACATTATCGCCCCTGAGTAGAGCTACCGTTGCTAAACTTGCAGGTAATAATAGCATATAAAACAAGCTCAAAAATATTGTATGTTCTTAATTAGATCTCCACAGCGAAAAAAACTAATAATATCCACGGTTAATAACAACAGAAAAAAAGTTGACCCTTCTGCACTATACATGTAGTATGCATACAACTGCTTAGTATTTTGTTTTTAGATAAAATTAGAACTACCAATTACAGCAATTTGCAATGTATGTAAACGCTCTTTCACTTTGTACCAGACAGCTATCATCATCACAGTTCCAAAAACAACAACGATTTGTAAATGTCACGCAGCTCACAATAATTTCCGCTGTATACATTTCGTTGCTCTGTTAACAACAGGGTAGGGTTCTACATTGCTGTCTTTATTTGGGTAGAGCTACTAACACAAGAACTCACACTAGCAAGGTTTGCTAAATTCTGGTAGGTGACGCGCTCAAATATTTTAAGTGCAGTTTGTGTAGGAATTGGGCCGAATGGTCCGTCGCGCCTGACTCATATACAGACATAAAAACCCTGATCGAGATTCGTTCCCGGGAGTGTCCTGCATTCGAACCCCGTGACAGTTATTAGGGTTCCCCCCCCCCAGCATATAAAACAAGCTCAAAAATATTGTATGTTCTTAATTAGATCTCAACAGCGAAAAAAAACTAATAATATCCACGGTTAATAACAACAGAAAAAAGTTGAACCTTCTGCACTACATACAACTGTTTAGTATTTTGTTTTTAGATAAAATTAGAACTACCAATTACAGCAATTTGCACCCCCCCCCCCCCCCCCCCCCCCCCCCCCCCCCCCCCCCCCCCCCCCCCCCCCCCCCCCCCCCCCCCCCCCCCCCCCCCCTTTATGTCAACATTTAGTCCCTAACCTTATCCCAGTTTCACTGTTAATTTAAATAACAGCGCTCTTTACGCCACCTATCGGTATTTGGAAAACCTTTTCTATTGCGAGTTGTTATGTTAGTAGCTCTATCCTTCGTTTGGCCACAGACTTTTTCACATGTCTATTTGACTCCGCGACACACAAAAAACCTGTGCATAACCAACCGACAATTCGTTTATTAGCAACAAAAGAGTTATGTTGGCATATTCAGTGTATTAACTTGAAAGCCCCCCCCCCATGTTGACGGGTGAAGCTATTAGGTTCCATAATAATAATAACAGAAAAATCAACCGGGTTTGAATCCCGTGAACAAAAATTAAGTCAACCTAAACCCTAGCTATTTTTGTTAAACGTAGTCCCTTATCCCAGTCTCACTGTTAATTTAAATACAGCGCTCTTTACGCCATCTATCGGTATTTAGCAAACCTTTTATACTGTGAGTTCTTGTGTTAGCAGCTCTATCCTTCGTTTGGTCACAGACTTTTTCACATCTCTATTTAACTCTGCGAATCAAAAAAACAGCAAAACGAACCGACAATTCGTTTATTAGGCACAAACAATGTTATGTTGGCATACTTATTGTATTAGTTTGAAAACGATAATGCATATTTTAATTAAAACGAGCGCAAAAAATAACATTTGTAAAATAATCGCACCAAATGCAAAATAAACACATTAGACACAATTGTTATGTTAGGTCACAGTACGAAATTAAGTCGTCACTAAACAGCAAAATTAAAATAGAATAGTTTAAAAACATAATCGCACAGCGTGCCAAACTCTTGGCTCCCTGATAAAAAATTAAATACTGCTGCAGTTTCCGATCTTTGGCGCCACCACCGGTCGATTCAGTTTCCTTCCGAGCACAACATACTTGCTGCGCAGATCCTCAATATTAACATAAGTGCCCTGACAACAAGATTGTAACGATAAGTGATGCTATTATATCATATGTTTCCATCAGGTCATTGCTTTTAACGGTCTGGGTTTAAACCAGTGGTACTCAAACTGTGGTACGCGTACCACCAGTGGTACGTCAGGACTTCTCAGGTGGTACGCTAGTAGCTTTCTGCTATACTTAATTCAAGCCACATCAAGAATTGCTTCTCAACTGACCAAACTAATTATCCCTGTTTTTTTGTCTAGGACGTTTTTTAGGAATTGCTAACATGCTGGTTTCATAATTAACTAGTATAGTCAAGGATTTAGGTGGTACACAACGATAGAAAAAAGTCGCCAGGAGGTACGCAATCTGTATAAGTTTCAGAACCACTGATTTAAGCGAAAGATTTAAAATGGTTGCTCTTTAGCCCCACCTGCAGGCGTCTGTGACCGCCGTTCGTCTTGTAAGCATCCCTCGAGTGCGCCATCCTGCGGTTGTGAAGGACCAGCATGTCACCAGATCTCAGACGGAATTTAAACTAAAAAAAAACAAATTCAAGAAACCTAAAACATACAAGAGTAAAGTATAACAGAAGTAACTGCTATTTTGTGCTTGTTTTTTATTCTATTTGAAAAAGACGGAAACTGACGATGTCTAAAAAGGCCAAATTAATATTTATGTTTCATAAATAAATAAAACATTACACTGACGCTGATCGTCTGCCACTCGTTTTGAGGATATTTTGTAAGTTTATGAAGAAGACATATTTTACAACGAAGTTTTGGCATCTTAAGATTTCTTATTCAAATACAATCGTAATGATACCAAATAGAGTTTTACAGTCTGTTTGTAGGATTTGAAATATCGTATGGTATTGGTTATGGTGCTTGCAGAAAACACTTGTCAGAAAAAATCCAAATATTCTACACACACATATATATAGCAGCCGATACAATTTTCAAACTAACTTGATTTTTAGGGTCGTCTATGAGCTTTTGTAGTTTAACGTAGGCTCTGTAGAAAGGTTCAACGTCGTCTTCATGGACTCGTAAAGTTTGTTCTGTGCCCGGATTCCAACTGTATCCAACCACCTGAATTTAAAACCAAGTACAGATAAATCCGGTTAAAAGCAACCCTGGTGTTCCGTAATTCCGATTAAACGGGACAAACGACTTGGTCTATATATGCAGGGAGTCGAACCGGAACTGAACCCGAACCCGCGAACCGGTTTAAACGGTTAATTTCATTAAACCCGAACCG